>JAEBDU010013512.1:321573-335697 GCA_016802625.1 Heliconius numata | reverse complement strand
CGGAGAAAATTGAGAAAGTTTGTTTTTTTTGGTAAAAAATTGATTATACTGTAATAGTTACAAGCAAAAACTTTTTAAATTGATGTCAGAAGTGAGATTCCTGATGGTTGCATTTCTTTTCAACCAACCTCAAAAAAGAGGATGTTCTCATTTTCAACCAACTTCAAAGAAGGGAGATTCCCAATTCGCCCGAATACTTTTTATGTATGTTCTTGTTAATATACCGAAATGTAACTTTGCACAAAAATAATACCTAATTAAATAAAGTTTTACATAGGACAACCACAACCACTCGTTGACAACCACTACCACCACCATCACCACTCGTTTAAGAAGCATCATTTTAAGATCTACCCATCACTTAAAATCATAAAATAAATTAATTTTTAACAAAAAGAAAAACCGACTTCTAACAACGAACTAAAAAGTGAAAAATAATTTTACAAAGATTTTATAATTTTGAAGTCGGTGTCAAGCTAATGCTACAACACCTTTACTACAATATCTAATTACTAAGCCTGTTTGTTTTACTTGGCACCGACTTCAAAATTATAAAATCTTTGTAAAATTATTTTTAACTTTTTAGTTCGTTGTTAGAAGTCGGTTTTTCTTTTTGTTAAAAAATAATTTATTTTACTTATGTCATGCTTAAATCATTTTCTCGAATCAGGATCGAACTCACAACCAGTTGCGTTTGCGGTCACACACTTGTGCTACGACTGGCCTCGCCATGCGAAAGTATATCGATGATTAAACCTCAAAAATTATGTTTCAGGTTTATACTTTTTTGTAGCCTGATTTGCAAGGTTAAAAAGTTAATTTAAGTAAGCTAAGTATAAAAATTGTATAAGCCAGAAAAAAAGTTTGATGAATTCTTCATTGAGACAGAGTGAAGAAATTTAAATCAGCGCTGTCAAACTTCACAAGCCATATCTTTGCAAAGTAATTTCACAAGCTCGACCTTCATTTCCAAACACTAAGAATACAATCATCTTAAATTTCCAAAGATTCAAAAGCGAATCGTAGAAAGCGTTAAAGCTGTAAAAGTTTGACCTCATTTGAAATATCGGCTGGAAGTCTTCCAATATTTTCCTATTGTCTTAGCACTTATATTTTCAAAATAGACACGTTCGCTTAAGTATTATACAAAAATGGTGCCAATTTGACAGTTGTAATTTCGATCTCAAAATATTATTTAACGAAAGTACAATCTTCAATATATTAATATTCATTATTTTAGTTCTGCCACTCAACACACAATGCCTCCGGAATTCGGCAGAAAGTGGGGGACGGAGTGTCTCAACACACGGTTCCCTTTGCCTACCCTGCTGTGTGCGGGATACAGCGTGAAGCTGAAAACATTCAAGCCATTACTTAAAATTAAATAAATACTTTCATAAGAATATCCATCACTATTTTGTACGAAAAACAAACTCTTGGAAAATCTTTGCTCAAAAGATATTTTCGAACACTATTTCCTTTATCTCTTTAGCTTAACGGCCAATCCAATTTCCACATAAGATTAACCTAACGTTGTAAACAAATATCACGAAGATCAAATCTATCCACGATATGAAGCAGAAGCTTCACTATAATTTAGGAGAATATAGTGTTATTGCTTGTTAAGTGGCGGAACTCAACGCCGTGCTTTTGCTTTGGTGCCAGAACAAATGAAAATATTAATAAATAATAATTAATTCCAACGAGTGGGGATCGAACCCACAACCTTTACGTTACAGTCAAACCCTTGTGTCCTTAAGCAACGACGGCCTCATGGACCATCTTATTTGGACAATTAAAAGCCTGTTGACCTATTTCAGTTGCCATGGTTATTTCGAAGTTGGGCTTATTTTTTTACTTCGATAAGCAATGATAGGTTTTGTATGAAATAGCTAATAATAATATGTTATTATTGTGTATATTATTAGCTGTGAGAATTTACAGACAAAGAATTGGCCTTACAAAAGGGGAACGAAGTGTCTTAACACTAAGTTCCCTCTGCCTACCCTTCTGTGCGCGGAATAAAGTGTGACGCAAAGGAAAAAATAAAAAAACAATTAGATACCTCATTGAATTAAAAAATACACAATCATAGAATTTGCAGAAAACAACTTTAGGGCGAAATATAATGGAAAAACACTGTACATATAAAAAGAAGAAGAAGAAGGAAATGTTAATATGGAGAAAATTTTATTCACCTAAAATTATCATACGACGTCGCCGGTTATCGAAAGCGCAACATGTGCACGAATATCTGTATACTGTTTGTGTGAAAGCTTTTATTACTTATATTGAATTTATTTTGTATTCTTGAATCATAATGTATCAAAATCCTCGTAGTGCATAAGATAGTATTCGTTGTTTATTATAGGATAGGCAGAGGCAGAGTGTTATGACATTTCGTTCTCCATTTACCATCTATTTCTGGAGGCATTGCTTGTTGAGTGGCGGAACTAAACGCCTCGCCTCGCCTCATCAGAATTAAGAAAATGGAAATAATAAATATTTCATTTTCTCGAATGAGAATCGAACAACTTGTCGCTTTTACAGTCACACTTTGTGCTTTTACCCCATAAATAAACCTTAAATTGTGTTGCATTTTTTATATTATTGAAGAATGACTTTATTAAGACAATACTTTAAAATATCGTCCCACAGCGGCACAAAGTTTAACTGTACGAACGATAACTACGATATAACAGCTTTAGGTTCGATTCCATCTCGAGGGAAAGAATTATTTTCATTTCTTCGCTAATAAGAAGACTAACTCGACCGTGTTGTAAACTAAGGCGGACATTTGCACAATAATAACGCCATAAATCTGCTTAAACTATAATTTATGGCTCCCTTCTATTGTTTTATCATAATATAATCGTTTATACTTGGAAAGGGCGGTCGTAAAAAGCTATTATAATATTATAGAATAATATGAACCGCTTTTCCAATAGGTACCTACTGCAGTCCGATTAAGTGAAAATCTATGTAGTAATAAAAGTTACCCTGAGGCAATGAAGCGTTTTAAACTCGCTTCAGTTTCATTTTTTTTATTGAATGAATATATATTTGGATCGGCTTTTTAAAATCGCCTAAAAAATTTTTACTATAAGTAATATCAAAACGCGGTGTTGAGTTCCGCTACTCGCCAAACTTTCAGAGTTCGGCGGAAAATAGAAACTGGAGTGTCTTAACACTATGTTCCTTCTACCTTCCATGCTGTGTATATGTATTGCATGTGTATATAACACGACAGGCGGCGTAACACAACGCCGCGATTTTTATACTTCCACACTCAACTGCAAATGTAAATATAGCAATAATCCGATTCACAGTCTCAATTTTGTAATTTTTTCGGTCTATTACACTTATCTGTCTACTAATAATAAAGTGGACTTACTCCGGTCCATTTTATTTAAGGATAGTTGAAGTAAAGAAAATCTTTGGAATTTGGAAAAATGACAACATAAGTATTCACTACATTTACCGGTGCTTAAGTGGGATTCCCTGTAATAGTTTTCAGGTTTCCACGTTCCACCAAATCTCCAAAACAAACACAATAAAACAAAGTATACTTTTATTGCCCGTCTACCCTCATATCGGGATCATTTCCACATAATCCCGGAGGCACTCAGATGCTGTACTATAATAAACTCGCCGGAATTACTTCCAATGCGAAACTCGTGGGAAGCCATTAGGCAACAGGCGTTCAACTTATTTACAACTTTCCTCCATTCACACCCGGCAGTATCTTCTCTGTTTATCTCCTAACAAACCTTATAAAGATTCGTTTAATAACATTACTTTGAAAGATTCTTTTGTGCTTGCCTAGAATGTACGATTTATTTCTCTCAGCTATAAATTTTAAAAAGTAAATTCATATTTTTCTTTTCGCCTATATTGCGAATTAAACACTGTATTTTAATTGTATTATACCATAAATGTAATTGTACAGTCGGCCTCGCCCTGAAGTTAGCTGTAGATATTAGAATTTTCTTTTCTTTACATTTTATTCTTTCCGCAAACATTGCGCAAAAGTTCATAAAATCTAACTTCACAGCGGTCACGACTAGTTGACCGTACTATACTGTTTTACTTAAAAAGCTAGTTTAACAAAAGAAGCGGCAATTAAAAAAAGGAGGTCATGAACTAAAAAGATTAATGGCCAGCATCTCAACGAGGTAGACAAATGATATCCAATTTATATGAAAGAAAGAATAAAGGGGGTGGCTTTTAAAATGAATATTGCCTTAAATTAGGAGAGATTAGCTTTAAAAGCTCTTCAAGGTGTAATTAATGGTTCTCGGTTAATAATGAAGCGACTCGCACATTGTTGGTACTTTAAGTTTTATTTATTTATACATATTTTTAATAAAATTTCATATGTAAGAAATGTAAAAATTTAGAAATACTTTATATGGAGAGCCTTGTCAGGTTTAAGAAGATGATTTAGTTGAAAATACATGACAATATTTTCGTTATATTATGCTCGTCAGTTGTGAGTAGTTGGGCTGGACCTTATAACATCATCACAGAATTTAAATTAGCAAACAAATGGCATAAACCCTAAAAGAATTGTCATCCTATTTACATATTACGGTAAAACACACCATTTTCTTTATATCTAGAACCTAGGAAGATTTTGAATTCTAAGATAGCATACGAGTAAATGTGAAAAACGACGACTTATGATAATAGTATTTAATCATTTCCAAATAGCATCTAAGTATAAAAACGCTTTAGAATGTATTACAACGAATAATTCAATAGAAAATATATTTTTTATATCGAAATAGTCGTTACAATATTCCTTCCTTCCTGACGACGTAATCATAGCGACGTCTCGAGTACGGCTACACTAATTTCCACTTGAAAACACTGCCGACGTGAAATAGCGGATTTTTAAGTCATTTTCTTCAAGATAAGATATGAAGTTGAGAAATGAAATTAATTAACAACATTATAGTATATTTTTGCATAATATATATACAGGTACTAGAATTCATCGGTACTTTTGAGGTTGCATATAACAAAAATACTTAAAGATATTCTTTGTCTAGAACTAAAAAAAAATATTGTGGGTTTAATTCCCATCTTTTACTAAAATTATCTTATATTTAAGACAGTTTTCGTTTTTCTAAAAATTAGAGATATACTGTCTAATAGATGGTTAATTTGCTAGAATAACAAGTTCTGTAAATATTTTCATAAATTATTACTAAATTCAACGTATCTATATTATACATATACCTATGTTTAATATTTAATAATCAGGCCATTGTGGCACAGGAGTCCAAGCGTGTATCTGAAGCGCGATTGAAAGTTCGATTCCCATTCGAAAGAATGAATTATTATTTACTAGCGACCCCCTTGCGGCTTCGCCCGCTTTTACTACTGGATTATTCATATAATGTATGTTTGCAAAGCACTTAAGATAATGTGAAAATTAATTAAACCCTAATGCAACCCGCATTTTCGTAGTTTCAATAAGGATTTTGCAATTGTTTTACACAGCAAGGATTTTTAGTAGGTACCGTAATTTTAAATCTGTGCTACTAATCTTTTCAAGTACTTATTAAAATATATTTAAATGACTATTTTTAGATAGTTAAATGACTATTTTTAAACGGAAGAAATTATAAACAAAAACCTACCTACTAATAACTATACAAAAAATATGAAACCAAATATATCGCGCTGAAATAATACATTCAACTCCAATTATCCAATACGTGCAAACGCATCTAAATCTTCGTTGCTATAGAGGCAGGCAGGTTTTTTATTTCGAGCTTGTGGCTAATGCTGAAGAGGGTATTCTGTCACTGATGAAAAGCAAGCACTACGTGGCTGCCTGTGAGGAAAATTAAATAGAATGCATCGGCCGGGATCGAACACGGGCCGCCCGCGTGGCAGGCGAGCATTCTGCCACTGAACCACCAATACGTGTAATGTAATGTGTAATGGCAGGCGGGCGCGGCGGACGCATGGCGAGTGGCGAGCCGTTTCGCAGCAAGGATTTTTTGATATTGTAACAACTTCTTAAGTACTTATAAAATGAAAAACAGTAAAAGACAGTTTTGGTCTACATTAAATGGCCAACGTAACTAATATACTTATTTATATGCTGAGAGTAAGGGATAAGTGAAACTTGACTTGATACAGCTGATGTTTGAACGGCGTGATGTGTCAACAATTAAATGCGTTTTTCTCTAAAACTATTCGCAATTTCGAAATAGTGTAAAAAGCAAATTTTATCTTCGTTTAACGTAGAAAATTAATAAAGTATTTTAAAGGATAAGGATTAATACCATTATGGAAAAATATCCCTCACAATAAAAAATATATTGAAATTACAATTTTTAGACAGAAAAATGATCACTACACGTTATTCTTAAAAGATAAAAATATGCTCTCGCGGACTTTTTTGTAGATCTTATTAAGAGGAACAATACTCCAGTACATTATTTTCATGTAGTACTTACCATTAAAGCAGCGCATGCGCGAAAGTGTCTCAACGGGTAGGACTTTAGACACATTTATCGTATTTATGTTAATTTACATAAGAATGTACAAATAATAAACTATATATAAACCTTCCCTGAGAAATACTCGACCTAATGGTGAAAACCGCATAAAAATCCGTTGGGTGGTTTAGAAGAAGAAGAGTTAGAAAGTTCAGACAGACACGAAAAGCGACTTTGTTTTATAAGATATAGGATTAATGTTTCTATTCCTCCACTCTGGTACTAAGGCAAAAGCGCGAGAAAAGCGAGAAGTGTCTAAACACTTAATTCCTTCTGCCTGCCGACTAATTAAAAAAAAACAACAACTATAAATACATATTATAACACGCATTATCACGTCTAAACCTGTGAACAAGCGTACAATTTCGACACTCGCATAATAAAGGACTTCATTATTATTTCGTTATTCATTATACGTACGGAGGAAGTTTTATTAGATATCCTCCTGGGTGACCTCTTCGAGCTGTATGTAAATAAGCTTTTATATATTTAGTCTAATTATAAAAAGCCCTCATTTGTTTTGAAATTGCAAACAATTAAGAGAGTGGTTTTAATTAATGAATTAATTAATTAAATTTGAAAATAAATTGTTGTAATATTATAGGGGGAAAGTGCGGAATGGAAACAGAGTGTCTTAGCACTCGGTATCGAGGTTTTCTCTGCCTACCCTGCTATGTGCTGGTTAAAAAAATTATACAAATATAAACATTAATAAACAAATATATTCTTTATTTTTTTTTATTATTTAAAATGAAAAATTAGGAAGTAACTTTTAAGTTATTTAAAAATACTTTAAAAAATGTCATAGATCAAAAATGATAATTGATTTTAAAACAAATTTTGAACTGTAAAACTATATTATAATTAAACTGCGTACCAAGAATTCAATGCATCATCTCGATCGATCCCCCAAATTACAGGTTCCTCCCAAGAAGCCATTAGGGCGTGTGCCCGAATACCTACAAGCTATTGATCTATGTGCAAACTTTGGTACATACTCTTAGATTCATGCCAAACCCAAGATATCTGAAGTATATATAGTATATATGTATGATATATTGATTTTTGTTCATAAAGGATTAAAATGATATTATAGTAGTTACATATTGAAGCTAAACTAGTGAAAAACTTAATTTTCTTGTGTTTACAGTCATTATTACATATTTACATATTTGGAGGATGAACATGTATGGAATTAATGTCTATTGAATGTCAGGCAGGATAGCTGCCAGCTAATGTAATAGTAAAATATGTCATTGACTTTGAAAAGAGAAACTGTTGAGTTTCTTGCCGGCTCTTCTCAGCAGAACTGCCTTCCGAAACGGTGGTAGCTTTTTGTTCATATATTCATTCGACGATTCAAAAGTACTTGTAATAGATTATTTGAATAAAGAATATTTTGAATTTGAATTTGTTTAAATCCTTAACAAAAGGCCAAATGAAATCGTTTTATGTAAAATAAGAATAAAAAAACTAAATCAATTTTACGCTGTAAGTTGCACATAGTATTGTAGGCAGAGGGAGCCTAATAAGACACTCCATCCCCACTTTTGTGCTAGTTGAGTGGCGTAACTCAACGCTGGCTTATTTGCTAGAGTGAAGGACTAAAAATATAAATTTAAATAAATAAATCATTTACTCGAGTGGGAGTCGAACCTGCAACCAGTTGTGTTACAGTCAGTCTCTACTAGTTTATCTATTCTCTAATAATATTTACATAATGTCTGTAACATTAGAATATCGTTAGGCAACTTTATTTTCCTTAAACAAAGTAATATCAGTATTTTTAAAGTTTATTTTATAAGCACGCTAAAATCTGGCCTAGTTTGAGCTGAAATACATAAAGTTTTGTTTAACTAAAAGTTGGACTTTAAGTGTCAGTAATTCATAAAGTTTTTATTGATCTCTCTACATTTTCAGATTTTACGAAAACAGTTTATAAACTTTGATTTACATTTGTTTCATCACTATTTTATGGAGTTTTATATTCAATATTAGCAAGAATATAACTTAAATTATATAATTGGTTTTTTAAGGTTAATTGAGCGAAAAATGTTACATATACAGCCTAGTGCTAAGACACTCCACTCCCCACTTTCCGCGGAATTCTTTTTGAAATCGAACTACAACAACAAAGTACTTATTAAGAAAACGTATAAAAATTTTAACGTTTCAGTTGTTGGTCAGATCGCTTGGACGGTTTCCAAAGAAGTACGGGTTCAAATCCCGCTACGTTCAATTTTTTATACGTTTTCTAAATAAGTATTTTTCTTTCCTAAGTGTGGAATAACACTTTGAAAATGTTAAAAATATTAACTATAAAGTGCTTTCCAACAACTTCATTTTTCTGGCTTAAAAATCTTGTCTGATTCCCACAAAAAAAAATAAAACGATAAAAATATTATACGTAACTAAAAAAATATCGAGAACCATTTTACTCTTGCTCGATTAAATATTACGTGAGCAAAATGAGCCTAACTGAAAATCTTCAGTAAATTCAATGGACCCTAAACGCCTTCATTTTATACTTCCCTCACATTATGTGTAAGGCATAAACTTTTTTATTTAACGTTAATATTCGTTATTTGGCCAGTTATTTTCCTTTTCCTTGCAAGTTTATTTTTATGAAACGAACATAAAAATGTAATTTATTTTTATATTTTTGTTTTCTTTTGCTTAGTTTTGTTTTTAGATGTGAGGCCAATAGTAATTATATACATTCCCATTACCACTGTGCCATAATGATGTCAATTTTCAATTATTTGGATTTGTTAAATAAAATTTCCTACAATACTAAATAATTTTTGTTTTAATTATTAACGTTCTCCATTCACCACTCTATATTACTTAATTATTACAGAAATAAAAATATTAAATATTTCATTCCCCGAGTGGGAATAGAACTAACTATCGTCTCGCTACGAAAAATGAAAATATGAATTTAAATAAATATTTCAATTCCTGGAGTGGGGATCGAACCCACAACTAGTCGCGCCTACAGGCCTCATACATAGTTTAAATATGCATATACACTCGATCTAAATAGTTAATTAAAACTCGATTTGAAAAATAAAATTTCGTTAAATTACATCGTTTTTTTAGAATTTAGAACCTTTAATAATAAATACAATAAAAAATTGATTTGAAAATGTTTTTCTTATGTCTTTAAAATATACAACTTTAACCTATATTAAATATTTATGGAATACACAGAATATCTAATTACTCGGATAGTTTCCAAAGCGAGTAAGTTAAAGCTGTGATCAAAGCTCTTTTAATTAGCTTCAAAGCTTCTGGACCTAGAGAAAATGAATTTACAACATTTTGCTATATGATGGTTATAAAATATTCCTGACGTTTTATTTTATAGCTAAAATAAATTGTTTGTGATTTTTTTGTGGTTTTTAAATGATATCACCGAATTTGGGCCTGATATCTCTTCTCTCCTCTTGGTGAACTCTCCTTTTAATAGAAGAAGCTTACTATTAAGAAACTCTACTTCTCACTTTCCGTCGAATTCGCTTTGCCTAATTACCAGAGTGAAAAATTGCAAACTGCAATCATTATAATAAAAAGTCATAACTGCAATCCAGGAACTCATAGTAAATATTTTTATTTTTGTAATCAACCAGCTTCACGCTGTATCACGCACACAGTAGGGTAGGCATAGGGAACCTAGTGTTAAGGCACTCCGTTCACCACTTTCTGCCGAATTCTCGAGGCATTGCGTGTTAGTGGCAGTACTCAACACCGCCCTTTGCATCGACACCAGAGCGAAGAAATGGAAGTATACACGTAAATAAATATTTCACTTCCTCGAGTGGAAATCGAAACCACAGCCGCGTTACAGTCACACAGTTAATTATTTAAAAGGCTACCCTAAAATAATTAACTGTTCTAAGTTACTTAATTCATGTCGGACAAGCTGTTGCAGGGAAAGTCTTTAGAGTACGATGACAATTTCTCAAAGAAACAGATTTACATTTAACTATCCGAGTGAATTAAAGCAAAATATTTATTATTTCTGGATATTAATTAAAAGTGAGGCCAGTCGCGTCAGGTTGTGGGTTCGATTCCCACTCGAAGAAATGAAATATTTATTACTTTCATTTCTTCGCTTTGGTATCGAGGTAAAGCTCGGCCTTGAGTACTGGCACTCAACACGTAATGCTTTTAAAAAATCAGCGAAAAGTGGATTTCGGAGTGTCATAACACTAGGCTCCCCCTGCCACTCTACTCCACACATGTTACAGCATAAAGCTGAAAAAACGTTATATACTTTAAAATAGACTACTAGCATTATTAATCAATTCCCATTAATATACGAGTATGAGTCCAGCTGTGGACTTATTCTGTATTAGTCCAAAATTAGCTCAGCTCGTCTCTCACTGTGTGCCAAATCAACTAATTGTATCATTAAATATTTATCAATAAAAAAGAACCCATTACCTCTAACTTAGTGATAACATTTCCACCTACAGCATTCTACGATTTATTATACCTATGTAATACGTCTCCATCATTCATTCTATAGTGGAAATGAATAAAATGATGAATTCTTACTGCGACGACAGAGTATGGCACGCAATATCTCCTAATGGCACTGCCAGCGCACTTGCTCTGCATGTCATTCTATATGAAACTAAAGAAATACTTGTATACGTTTTAAATATATATATGTTTGTATGAATTTGTATTATTTATACGTAATGACTAAGAGAAAGTTAGGCAGGCCTGTGGAAGTGGTACCAATGTGTGTCTTAATCGCGTAAACGCGGTTGTGGGTTCGATTCCCAGTCTGGAAAATATTATTTTTGTATATGTTCATTTCTTGGCTTCGGTACCAAGGCAAAGGCAAAGGTTCCGCCGTTCGACACATAATGTCTCGGAAAATTAAAATGTTCCGGAAATCACGCCGCGCTTAACCTCCTTACCACGCGAGGAAATGAAAATAGTAAATATTTAATTTCCTCAAATGGAAATCAGGCATGCGGCAGACGGGTCCAACCCAGTCCTATTTCAGCACAGCGGCTTTAGTCTTGGGCGAAATCTTCTACCAGATGGATTCCAAGCTCTAAAAGGAGAATTGGCAGACCAAAACGGAGATGGCGAAACGAGCTGGACCATTATAGGCCTGACTGGTGCTCAATAGCGCGGAATAGACCAGAATGGAAGAAGTGGAGAGAGGACTTTGCCCAACAAAGGGATGGTGCAGGCTAGGGGGGAAAAATGGAAATAGAACACCACCAAACATTTTACACCCAACAAATCTGAAAATATCCAACTAAAAGCTCGAAATGAATACTTAAAATTAATATTTTCTGAATAGAATCTGATATTAACATAAAATATTACTTATTAGGCAGCCCTGCAATCTCGACTGTGGTTCGCACCACCAGCTAAAGAGTATTGTTTTTGTCTACGATTATTCACGTTGTATTGTATCACGGACCATTGTGCCTAATGAGCGATCTGGGGCCACGCACGCTGTATTCAGCTGGAATGGAATGGAATGAGATGTTTTTACCTTTGAAATTTACCATAAAAATGCTAATATTAACTTTTGCTAATTGTTATGTTTTTTTCGTATTATGTCAAGTTTAGGCTTAGTTTAGTGGCGGAACTCTATACCGTGCATTGCCTCAATGCTAAAGCGAGAAAATGAAGATATTAAATATTTCATTTTCTCCAATGGGATTGGAACCCATAATCTATGGCGTTTACAGTCACACTTTATGATGGCATCACAACTGACCTTATATAGATATAGTATATATCAGCTTCACGCTGTATCCCACACATAGCAGGGTAGGCAGAAGGAACTTAGTGTTAAGACAGTCCGTTCCCCACTTTCTGCCGAATTCTGGAGGCATTGCGTGTTGAGTGGCAGTACTTACCGCCGCGCTTTGCCTTGACACCAGAGCGAAGAAATGGAAATATAAACGTAAATAAATATTTCACTTCCTCGAGTGGGGATCGAACCCACAACCGTCGCGTTACAGTCACACCCTTGTGCCGATGCGCCACGACGGCCTATATATATAAAATATAGATATAGTATGTTTGTTATAAATACAAGTAAGTACATATATTCAAGAAGCAGCCTCATCTCCCCCAACTATTACCGTTGGCTGTAAATCATTATTAGACGGAAGATACAACGGCATCCGCTCGTGTATCCTTCTTGTAGTGTAACTTAATAAATATTTACGTCTCCAGCGATATAGTTGGTTTATTTGATTAGTTACCAAATGATTGTTATTTAATAAATTTTCTTCAATATATGTTTTTTTCCTCATAGATAATTAATATGACAAGTTTACTTAATTCTTAGTAGAGATATGCACATCTATCTATACTAATATAATAAAGTGTTTGTTTGTTTGTTTGTTTGTTTGTTTGTTTGAACGCTAAGATCTCTGGATCTACTGGTCCGATTTACATTGTTTTTTTTTGTATGAAAGCTGCATTCTTCAGAAGTGCTATAGGCTATATAACATTACATTATACATATAAACTAATATATTTTAAAGTGCTTTCTATTTTGACATGCAATTTATTCTGCCATGTTAATAACAACCGTCACGTCGCTACGCAACCGTTACCGCGACATTTTGATATTCATCCTTATGAAAATAAATATTATAGTCAATTTTAGCATTTTACCCAGATTGAAATTATAGTTTACTATATAACATTCTAATAAATAATTAAGGAGATGTCACTGATTCGAAATGAGCTAGCCTTCGGGCGGCATAGTATGAGTATGACCGACGTGAAAATATTCTTATAGTTCAAGCAGGCGTAGCCGCGTCCGGGTCCACTAGTACTAATATAATAAAGCGGAAGAGTTTGTTTGTTTGTTTGTTTGTTTGTTTGTTTGAACGCTAAGATCTCTGGATCTACTGGTCCGATTGAATTTGTTTTTGTTTTGAATGAAAGCTGCATTCTTCAGAAGTGCTATAGGCTATATAACATTACATTACACATATATACTAATATATTTTAAAGTACTTTCTAATTTGACATGCAATTTATTTTGCCATGTTAACAACAACCGTCGCGTCGCTACGCAACCATTACCGCGACATTTTGATATTCATCCTTATGAAAATAAATATAATAGTAACTTTTAGCATTTTGTCTAGATAGAAATTATAGTTTACTGTATAACATACTAATAAATAATTAAGGAGATGTCACTGATTCGAAATGACCTAGCCTTCGGGCGGCACAGTATTAGTATGACCGACGCGAAGGGGCAGCAGACTTTGACGGTTTTATGAATTTTCATACATTTTCGAACTATTGTTAATTTTTATGTAATAATTTGCTGTTTATAATTAATTTAAACTACACTTTGGTTCTCTTCTTATTTTATATGATATTGTTCGCAAAAATTGCCGTATTTAATATAGAGAAATGTTTAGTTATTTCATAGAGTCGATATCTATGTACGCACGCACAGAAAACTTTAGGTACTTTTTCTAATATTAATATATCCTTTAGTTGCTTTTACTTCTTTTGTTGGTTCATTTTAATAATTCAGATATTTTTTTCTAATAATATGTATCTACTTATTATTCTTTTTGATTATTTAAGCTTA
>JAEBDU010013512.1:305002-321473 GCA_016802625.1 Heliconius numata | reverse complement strand
TTTTTTTTTTTTTTTTTTTTTTTTTTTTTTTTTCATTTATTTATGTACCACACAAGAAAAAAAAGTACAGAAAACTTATAACAATAGAAAAAATGTGTACAAAGGATAACTTATCTCTAATAGAGATCTCTACCAGAAACCCTTGGATGTAGGAGATGTCAAAAGAAATTATTCGGGTGCGGTATTTTAATATTACGTTAATAATAATAATAATAAACCTACATACAAATATTAATACACTATATTATAATATATAAATATATATAATACATAATATTAATAAATATTACTATACCTATATAAACAAACATACTTATACAAACATACACACATACAACATATAAATATATACAATGACACAAAAGAGATGAAACAGGAAAAGAAAATTAATAAAGAAAAAGACTAATTGAGATTAAGAAAATGTTGTTTTAATTTGATTTTAAAAGTATTTAGCGATGGATTGCCCGACAGTACAGAGTTAGGTAGCGAGTTCCATAAGCGCACTGCTTGAACTGTGAAAGATTTTTCATAAAAAGAGGTATTACATATAGGGTACTCAAGTTTTCTTTGAGTTACACATGAGCGTACAGGTCTTTCACTTGGAAGTGTCAATTGAAAACGCTCCCTTAAGTAAGAAGGAGAGGATGACTTTAAAATGTTAAAAAGCAAAGTGAGAATGTGCAGGTTACGACGTAAACGCACAGGAAGCCAATTCAGTTGTCGACGGAAATCAGACACGTGGTCAAATTTGCGTAAGCCGAAGATAAAACGAATACACATATTCTGAAGTCGGTCAAGTTTGTCGAGAGCCTCTTCGTTAGCATCAGGATAACAAACGTCAGCGTAATCTAGCAGTGGCAGAAGAAGAGATTGAGCAAGAATGATTTTAGTGCGAATGGGTAAAAAATTTTGAAGGCGTTTAAGAGAGTGCAGAGAATAATGTATGCGTTTACTGATTACATTAATGTTCGGAGACCACGATAACTGTCTATCAATTATGAGACCCAAATTTCTTGCTGAATCAGACAACGGTATTATAGTCTCGTTTAATTTAATACAAGGCAAGGTGCTAAAATCTACTCTGGCACGTAATTGCCTACTGCCAATTATTAGAGCTTGAGATTTGGAAGGGTTAATAAGAAGGCCAAACAAAGTTGCCCACTCACTAATAAGAGCGAGATCAGTGTTAATGTTCAGAATTGCAGTGTTTAAGTCTTCAAGAGTGGCGTGTCTATACAGCTGTAAATCGTCAGCGTAAAGATGGTATTGACAAGATAGGATTTTGGTAATTTCATTTATAAAAATGGAAAAGAGCAGAGGAGAGAGTACGCCGCCTTGAGGTACACCAGTTACCAAATCAGCCCAGTCAGAGCAAAGCTCTCCGGTGTAGATTCTTTGCTTGCGACCCCGAAGATAAGAACGAAACCATTCAGTGGCAGCCGGAGAGATGTTAAGTGTGGAAAGGATACCAAGTAACACATCAAAATCCACAGAATTAAACGCGTTACTAAAGTCGAGTAAAATAAGTATAGTTAATTTTTTATTATCCATCGCGAAACGAATATCATCAGTAACTTTAATTAACGCTGAACATGTACTGTGTGATGGGCGGAAGCCGGACTGGAATGTATTTAAAAGATTGTTTTGGAAAAGATAGTTAGAAAGCTGTTGAAAAGCTGATTTCTCAAGGAACTTCGAAAGGACAGGAAGGACGGAAATAGGACGAAAGTGTGAAAAATGAATAGGATTAGATTGTTTAGGTAACGGGAGTACATGTGCACTTTTCCAGGCAGTAGGGAAAGATTTTGACTCGAATGAGAAGTTTAGAATGTGAGTAATAATAGGAGTTACAAGATGTAGCACTAGCAGCAACATGTCACGACTTAAGTTATCACTTCCAACAGCTTTAGAGGAAATAGATACGATACCCTTTCTAACTTCTTCTACTGTCACTTCATGGAAGGCAAAAGGATCACAGTTAGGCTGGGTGGCCTGAGCCAGTTTTCGAAGACATAAAGTTTTATTGGATTTGGCCATACGCACGGGGGAAGTAGAAAAGTAACTATTTAGAGAATTCAAATCAATGGACTGATAAGAAATGTTACGAGATTTACCCACGCCTAGTGACTCAAAGAATCTCCATGTTTGAGAAGGAGAGAAATTATCAATGCAGGAAGTTATATACCGGCGTTTTGCATCTCTACACAACCTGTTACACCTATTTCGCAGCTTTTTATAGACAGCAACATTCTCTGGACTCGGGTGCCACTTGCACTTTCTCTTGGCTTTGTCGCGTTTCTTCATTATTATCTTTACGTACGAAGTTAGCCAAGGGGCAGGCGGGCGTCTAAAACGGACTGGTTTAAGTGGTGCATGAGCGTTAAATAAAGATAATAAGTTATTGTTAAAAATGTCAACTTTTTCGTCAATGTCAGAAGATGAATAAAAATGAGACCAATCCATTAAACTAGCGTCTGAAGCAAACGAGTCGTGATCAATATGCTTATAGTTACGACGCATTAACACTTTGCCTCTTCGCTTAGGTAGTGATAAAGTGTAACTTACAAACAGGAGGTCATGGTACGAGAAGGGGGCTGTCAGTTGACCATGTACACGTACGTTCTCCGGTTTGGAGGCCATAATGACATGAATCAAAGAGGGGTCAGAATTTGGAGGAAAATGTGTTTCAGAGAGGGTAAGAATGGAGAGATTGAAAGAAGTCATTAAAGATTGTAACCTTTTAGCTCTGGAGTCTTGTTTTAGAAGGCAAGTGTTCAAGTCGCCCATAATGATTGTGTGTTCATAAGAAGAGACAAGGCTTTCAAGAACTATTTCAAAAGTATGGAAATAATTAATATTCATAGAGGGACTATAAACAACACCAAGAAGGACTTTAGTATGGCGGCAATTAATTTCAAGAAAGAGATATTCTAAATTGGCTGAGTATTCGTTGGGAGAATGTTGTAAGATCTTATAAGAAATATCAGTTTTAAGGTAAATACAGATACCACCGCCTCTTTTATTTATACGATCATTTCTAATGAGATTAAAGTTTGAAATGGAATAAAGAGAAGAAGGGAGAGAAGGTTTAAGCCATGACTCTGAGACCAAGATACAGTCGATGGGTACATTATTAAACGACACAAGAAGGTCGGTGTAGTGCGCTGGTATGCTTTGAGCATTGATGTGCACCAGATTCAAGCAAGAGCTCACATTGAATACTGATTGAAGTTTACAATCCAAAGAAAAATCACTTACTCCCAAATCACTACCATCAGTTGATACACTATGAAAACTTTCAGACGAGGAACATGTAAGATAATTATCCGTTAAGGCTTCATCAATATCTGACATAATTTATGAACTTTATATATGTATATGTATATACTTACAGCAATAATAAAATGATATAAGAACAAATATAAAACGATAAAAATATATAATTAGAATAAATCAAAAATATAAATAATAAATATTTCTAATATATTAATATCGGCTACTGTTTACAGTAACACCAATAATTATATTTAAAAAAAAACTTTAATATAATCAAACCCACATTCACTGGCAGTTCGGAAGAGAGGATGCTAAATTACAATATTAACAACACTAAAAATCACATTATTGTTTACACAATGCAAACAACAATAAGCGTAACTTAATAAGTTTAGTACAGTACAATGATATATTATTATAAGCAATATAAATATATTATCTTTTTTTTTTGTACCTTGTGTAATAGAACAATAAAGGTAAAACACAATTAAAACCTATACCATTCCTTATCAAAATATATATACACACAATACACATATATAAATACATATACACATACATACATACATATAAATATATATATTTCGATTATTCATACATTTATCATCACATCTACCGAACTACGACTATCCGAACTAGCTAACAGTATGACGTCAGCGGCACGACTATAATACAATGCAAGTTAGTAGTTACAAAGCAATTACAAAGGTTACTCGCGTGTGATTGTACAAAATAAATGTATACACTTTGTAGTGGTGCGTTTATAAAATGTATTAAGTGAAAAGATTTTAATAAAACAAGATATGGAAAAGTCGTTCGTAAGCCGCCAACGAGATTTGAGTATTAATGAAGAGTATATAAGATAAATTTAACACAAATACAAGGTTTAGAAACTATAACTATATAGGAAAATATAGTATTAAGCACACTATTTAACGTTTTTAACACCACGACGAACCCTGGAAGGCTTTGGATCTTTGGAACTAATTGGCTGGGGATGATTGCTGATAAGGATCTGAAGTTCCTGTACTGTTACCACCTTTCTGCGACTTTTGTCAGGCAGAATCACCATAACCACTCCATCAGCCGTCCAGCAATTCTTAATGCCAAAATGCTTTCTAGCTGCACTAAAGATTTCTTGTCTTGGTCTTGTCAAGAATTCTGACATTGTCACACTGGAACCTTTAAGGGAAGTTTTGGTATTCCAAACTAAATTTCTTGACTTTAAATTAGAAAAGCGGACCAGTATGGGCCTGGGCTTACTCTTTATCGTACCCAGGCGATGTGATATATCAATCATAGAAGTGTCTATATTTGATAATTTTAATTTATCATGAAGCACATTCAACACTACAGCTTCTGGGCGTTCATCTGCAGTCTCGGGCAATCCATGAAATAGTAAAATGTTCCTTCGGGAGCATGCTTCTTGCATATCGTAGCCTTCTGTGAGGAGCTGAATTTGCTGACGCAACATAGACAACGTCTTGCAAACGAAGTCTTTGAATTTGGTATAATCAGAAGACAATGTAGCCAGATCACCAAAGACTTTCTGAGAATTCTGGATTGGACTTTTGTTTTGTGTTTGTGATAGTACCTTGTCAAAGTTATCCATACGTGCTTGAAACAGTGCCACGATGTCGTCCATGTTTTTAGAAAGTTGACTGTGGATATCCATCTTGTGATAACTTCTTATTTTGCACAGTAAATGTAAGGAAAATATGTAAACCAGGTAATGTAGGCTTGACTGATTAATTTTATAGCAAATACATGTAAAAACTGTTAATATAATTAAATTTAAACGAAAAATATAAAACGTAACACGAATTAGTTGTACTCTTGTCGACCTACCCGTATGTAGGTATCTATTGAAAATTGAAAATAATTTCATGAATATATCTAATAAATATTCTTATAATTGAAGCAGGCGTAGCCGCGTCCGGGTCCGCTAGTATATGTATATGATTACAGACAATTTAATTATGAGAATTAATATTTATTTATAGATACCAAGTTCAAATAGGCAAAAGGGGGTATTTTATTTCAAGAAAAATAAATATATAACATAGGTTATATCATAGGTAACCTCTCGGTGACTTGCCAAGTCCAAATATGACTAATTATGAGGAGTTTGACGATGTTTAAAATATTTCAACACAATTTAATTATTATTTAAATACAGATTGGCATTCTTAATAATAATAATATAAATAAAATGCAAGAAATATAAGCTAATATTAGCTATAATAGCGGCGTTGACTTCTACCACTCAACACGCAATGCCTCTAGAATTCGGCAGAAAGTGGGGAACGGAGTGTCTTTACACTAGGTTCTCCCTGCCTACCCTGCTGTGTGCAGGATACAGCGTGAAGCTGATTTAATTGTATTTATAAGCTAATATTCGGGCATTTCAAATTTTAATTTTGTTTCTATACAATCTTATGCATAATATCCGTCTGTCAACATATACGATATCCCGTTGGCATGGTATTTTTTAATTGATAAAATAAATTGAATGGTACCACCAATTTTGAAGAAATGCTTTTAAAAAAAAATCCACCAATTATAAAGAAAATTTTTACATAGAAAAAACAAATGAGTGACGTCACTACTTGCCATTTTAATAAACTTTCGGTAAAAATAGCCTAAAACGAATGAATATTGAATACACCAAAGTAAAAGTGAAACTGTACAGTTTTTCTCATTAAATATGCAAAATTCTTTAGCATGGCCGAGAGGTATTTGAAATTTTAAAACTTTGTTAAAAAAACAGCCATTAATGGCGCTTAACGCTGCAACGGGGGCTTGAATGGAGGCAATCAGTGTTCTGAGAGATTGGGGCCTTTGTAAAGTTGACCTTACATATTCTTAAATAGCTTTCAACTCGCTTTCAAAATGTAATCGTTGAACTATATAAATAATACTCAAAGTGCCGAGGCTATCTTGGCGCGGGGGTACAAGGGTGTGACTGTAAGGCGACGGTTGTGGATTTGATCCCCATTCGAGGGAATGAATTCTTATTTATTTTTATTTCTTCACTCTGGCACCAAGGCACCGGCGTTGAATTCCGCCACTCAACACGCAATGCCTCGAAAAATTCGACGGAAAGTGGAAATATTAGTCTTAGTCTTAATATTAGGTTAGAGGGCTACGTAGCCTACTGTGTGTGGGGTACATTATGAACCTGATTTTTATTCAAATGTTACTGACTTTCGGTCCGTTACTGCGACCCTAAAATAGATATTTTTTGTCTTTGAAAGCTTTTCTGAATATACTAGGTTATATAATTAATTAATTATATACCGTGTATAATATATACCTACTATTAAAAAACATATATTTAACATTTTACAAAGTGTAAACGTATAAAAATTAGACGTTTTCAAATCTCGTTACTTTCGATTTTTTATACGTTACCTAATTACTTTAGGTTTACAACCATTTTTCTTCAATTTCTTTTGTTTTCGTATCCATATTCTGTTTTTTATGAAAACATATTTAAACATAAGTCAGCAAAAGGATATATTTAAATTTAATTTTATTATATTTAACTTAATAGGAAAAAATTCTAAAATTACAAAATGCAGGATTAGTGGAATCTTACTAGTAAATTATACTTCCATTTTGAGCTCTAAGTTCCATCTCAAATACCGACACCATCAGGATTCAGATATTTTCAAAGGTTTAATTGACACTGGCAACGCTGTCTAGGCTGTTTCCGTACGTTTTTTTCTTTTAAGTCTATGCCCACATTATAATCGATATGGATTTGAAAATTTCTTCCGTAGTATTCAAAGCTAAAATTCTGTATTTTACTCTTTCTCGTTATAATACTAGAGGCCTTTATAGAGCATTTGTAATATCTCACGCTCTATCCTATTCTCCACTTTCTGCCCAATTCTGGAGGCGTGTTGAGTGGCAGAACTAAATGACGCACTTTGCCTCGACACCAGAGCAAAGAAATGGAAATAACACATTCCTCGAGTGGGGATCGAACCTACAACTATCGCGTTACAGTCACACCTTTGTGCTCATAATATATAGTAATCATTTATTATATGAAATATAACATATCAAAGGCTTAAAACAAACCCTCTCTGATTTGTATGAACAAGTTAATGTCTTTTGAAGGAGTAATTACTGTTTATGTAGCGCGAATGGGATGAATACACTGATTTTAACTATAATTAGTAATATACTCGTAGCTACTGACGACGCCGTTGTGGTGCCAAACTGGGTGTGGCTTCAAGACTGACAGTGGTTGTGGATTCGATTCCCATTCGAGGATATGAAATATTTAATACTCTCAGTCCCTCGCTCTGGTAAGGAAAGCATAGTGCGTCCGTTGAGTTCCAGTCTAGAATGCCTCTAGAATTCGGCGGAAAATAGAGAAGGTTGTGTCTATATATATATCATATATTTAATCATTTAAATATACATGGAAATAAATAAAGGTATAACTCCAAATTTCAACCCACACGCTAAATCCAAGAAGCTATTTATTTCTTAGAGAGATATTACCAAGTAAACGCAAATCACGGGTAGAATGAACGTCTTGTAAATGTCAGCTGAGCCTCGAGCGTTCGCTTTACTGTCACAATTCATTATAACACAATTAATATTGTGACATTTCTGGAGAAACTCTATATTATATATCTATTCTATCTTGGAGACGAGCGACTTGTGAGAAATCTGATATAGCTTTTCAAGAAAACCTTGGAAAACTGGTGAGAAACTCAATGGAAAAGGTAATTTCCGTTTAAAAATCTCGTTGTTGACTAAGAAATTGTTGGTATTGAAGCTTTTTATGTTTATTTTTATACCAGGTTTTGATATTGTACTGGGACCGACAGAGTACAATTGGTCGAAACCGTCGTGTCTGTGGGTTCGATTCCCACTCGGGGGATTATAGTATTATTTATTAATATTTTTATTTCTTCGCTCTGGCATCAATGCAAAAAAGCACGGGATTTAAGTCCGCCAACTCAACACGTCTCTCAATGCCTCGAAAAATTCGGCGGAAAATGCGGAACGGAGTGTCTTAACACTAGGTTCCCTCTGTCTATATTGCTTTGTGTGTGACAGTATGAATCTGATTTATACTTATTTTTGATTTTATTTTTAATAAACTCTAATATCTCAAGCATTAAAGATATATTCGATAACGTAGAGTACATTCTATATATACGGATATAACGAAAATTTCATCAAATCACATACTAAAATATTAAACTATAATATAGAAATATTCTTCCATAGCTGGTTTATATAGTAAATTCTACTATATTCCGTCCAATATAGAAGGAAGAACGGTTGTCGCAAAATTAAACGGAAATCGAAAGCTGTGGCTTGCGGCGAAGCTACTATAGAATACTATAGATACTATAGATATACATCTCAGATACCTGTCTGTCTGATGGTATCGACGTAATTTACAATCTGTTCAGTTGTGATTGCTATGTCCTAGGATTGTATATGTATATATGTAATATTATATTTCATATATATTTTAGCATCATCCTGTATACAGCAGGGTAGAGGGTAACCTAGTGTTAAAATATTTTGTAAATATATTCATGTATGTGTATTGTGTCTTTGTTTACAAGCTGATTTGTATACATAAATAAAATGTAGTTTTATAACAATTGTAATTTTTAAATCTTTAGCTAAGACTGTAAGCACCAAAGGTTCTGGGTTCCATTTCCACTCGAGGAAATTAAATATTTTATATTTTCTTCTTCGCTCTCTTGTCGAGATAAGTGCGGCGTTGAGTTCCACCACCGCAATGCCTCCGAAAGTAGACGGAAAGTGGGAGCTAAGTTTCTTAACACTAGACTCCCTCTGCCAGCCCTACTATATGCGGAATACAGCGTGAAACTCAAAAAATACTTTAAAAATATGGTTAAAATTTTGTTATTTTCCAAATAATAACTAAGAAAAACAACAAAAATATATAAATAATTATCTATCTTCATCAATCATCAATTAGGCATATTAAATAGGATCTACGTATTATATAGTAACTATATACATGAAATTTTTCACGAAACAATTTTCATACGTACAATTCAATTACTATAATAAGAAACATCGATCTTTATTAAATTGGGTCTTCATCTTGGACATAAACGAATTTGTAAAACATTTCACAGTCCAACGCAGGTAAGGTGTATTTGGAAGTGCTATTAGACCCCGATCCTTTCCGCTAATATCACTCGGGGGACTTAGATAAGCATGGAATGGGTTAACTGAAGTCTTGACCTGGTTGTTCGATATAAGTTTCAAAACTAAACTTAATATTAATTATTTATATCAAATTTCGTATAAATTTCTTTCCGAACTGTGGAATGGCCTACCCACGGCAATGTTTCCAGGTCGGTACGATATGGGTACCTTCAAAAAGCACATCTATCTCCACCTCAAAGGCCGGCAACGCACCTGTAGCTCCTCTGGTGCTGCACGGGGTCGTGGGCGGCAGTGTTCACCATCAGGTGACCCGAACGCTCGTTTGCCTTGTCCTTTTTTCATTAAAAAAAAAAAATCATGTCAAGCGTGTGACTGTAAACGGGAAATGGCTTCAGCCGCCCAAAGTAGAGAGTATCTTAACACTAGGTTTCTGACTGAAAAAGTAAATACTAAATTATCAGAAAATAACATAAATACACAAATTAAATATATATATCTAAAAAGCTTTCACTAAAATTATATTAAGAAAGAATTCCAATATCCACCATACCATTTAGAACATTAAGTATGGACTGAAAATACCTAAAAGCTAAACGAAAAAGCGCAAAAGAACTACCTACTATAAGCCGATTTCTGAAACATTTTCTATAAAATGGCAACTTACAACCAGGTGCTGAGTGCTATTAGAGTCGATCACCACCGCTGATGTCTCTCACGGGACTTAGATAACTATGAAGTAAATTAAGTGATGCCTTGACCTGCTTTCCTGAAGGATACAAGTTTCACGTGGAAAAACTGATTTTGTCAGTTGATCTGGAATATATATAGTTAATCTTACTTATGCTAACAAATAATTGCTCCAAAAGAAAAATAACGAGATATTTATTTTTCTTATACTACAATATTTTATTGCAATAGGCAGCGCTTTTATATTTCTAAGAGTGTACACGATATTGGCGAGTGTAAGAACTGCTCATCATCGTGAGGTCAGTGGTGAGATTTTGGTGTCTAGGCAAAGCGCGGCGTTGAGTGGCACTCAACACGCAATGCCTCCAGAATTCGGCAGAAAGTGGGGGAGGGAGTGTTTTAAGACTAGGTCCCCTCTGCCTACCCTGCTGTGCGGGATACAGCGTGAAGCTGATTTTTGTTAATTTAAAAACTGCTTACTCCTCAAAATCATGTTTATATCTTTATCTATCCTAGGTTGGACAAGCCGCATTAATGGCTACACTCTATTCAATTTTATATAAAAAATCTGTAAAATTTACTTTCATTTTCTTATAACAAAATATTAATTGATATTTTTGTCAACAGCAGTTCAAGCATCACTAGAACCTCGAAGACCTCTGTCCATCACAGAGCCACCGCATCACGTCGAGTTCACCAACGACACTGGCGTCATACTAACCTGTTCTACTAAAGGCCAGTACCAGGTAAAATATATTTTTTATTATTTTCTTTTTATTATATTATATAATTAAGAGAAATAATCATGGAGTATAAGCTCATTATACCAATGGATTCTAGTACTCGTGTGCTCGTATAGGCAATTTTATAGAAAAGCAGATTATTTATATAATTTATTTATATTATTTTTCAGCACATTATGTTTAATTATTTTGCTTATATTATTTTTCTTTTTTATCTTGTATATCCAGAGTATGCAGAGTTAAGTTGCTCCGCTCGAACTCAAGACATTAAATAATTAGCAGAGGCCGTCCAGGCGCAGAGACATCGGGAATCGAACTCGCAACCATCGTCTACAGTGTCACATTTGTCCTGCGTTACAACAGCCTCGAAATACCATAAAATTTTCCAACTAAATATTTCGTTACTTTAAATTTCAAAATATCTTGCATTGCAGTCTCTCAGTTAAGTCTTAGAACAGTAACCTCACGTTCTAATTGCTTATACAAAGAGCTAGAGACATTCAAAAGTTCCTTTGCGATTCTATTATAATAATGAACAAATACTAAATTATTGTTATATTAATTAGAGGTGCATGTAAAAGTGACAGCTAGTGGGTTCGATTCGCTTTCAGGGATATGAAATATTTAATATTTTTATTTCTACAATCTATGTAGTGTCGAGTCACTCAACACGCAATTCCTCCAGTAAGCGCGCCGTTGGCTTCCACCACTCACTCGTCTCAAAAATTCGACGGAATGTTGGGAATGGAATCTTAACATTAGGTTCCCTCTGCCTAGCTTACATAGCTTAGTCTAACACTGTGTGTGAGACTCCCCGGGCGCCCAAGGAAGCGCTGGTTGGATGTCGTGATGCAGGACATGCGAGCCAATGGTCTAACCACTGAGGACGCAAAAGACCGTGCAAAGTGGAGTAGGAATAGGAAGGCAGACCCTGGCAATAGCCGGAATTAATGCCAGGAGGAAGAAGGAGGAGCTTAGTCTAACACTATACCCATAAACATTCACCATAAAATAAAGTTTTTTGAAGGTCTGAAGGGCAAACAACGGCACACAAAGGCATGAGTTACGTTAAACACGCCCGCCTATTTGATTTAATATTCACAAGTCGAAGTCAAACATTGATAAAGTTTTTTGCAGTCCCAAAAGTATATGCCGGTCCCATAGGGAAATGAGAAAAATGCGTAAGAATATTCGAGAAGCTATGGCATTTTACCTCCTCGGTGCTATCTGATACAAATAGAATACGTATTCCATATAAACGTTATGAACAGGTAGAATTTTCAACATATTTTCTCCTTTTAGTAAAGGAAATTCTATTTCCTGGTAACATTTTCAACACTCGCAAAAAGTCCAAACTATATACTTATTATATTTATATCTTTGGAAATGGCTATTATAACTTTTTTTGTAGTTTTCTGCTTAAATTATTGAATTTGTATGGTGAAATGCACTGTATTACGATGGAATGAAATTTTGCAGTAAATATTATAAATATGAAAGTTTGAAGGGGTTTAGATGAAAAACGACTACGAGAGTCTACGATATTTAGAAGAATGGATAACGGTAATTAATTTAAAAAGACTTTAAATTTTAATTCTTAATATATTCTGGTTCAATCTTTTTTCTTAAGATTTGAACATAAGCTTGGTATTATAAATTTAGCCAGTTATATGGACAACATATCATAATTATTATTAACCCGAAAGGTCATAAAGTGAAAGAAAAATTAAATAAAAAAAAAACATTTTCGGGAAGCAGAGAAAAATCTGACTATTCAATAGTTGGCGTAATTTACTTAATTGTTTAAGAAGGTTAAATTACTTAGAATTGAGTTTACATTATAATATACTCTTATACATGTATATCCTATTGAAATTTGAACCCTCACCCTTCGTATCACAATTTCCTTTACTTACTCAAATTAAACTTACATATATCCCAAAAAAATACGAATAGGCGGAACAAAAAAAAAATATTTTCCGACGCGTCAGCCATCGTTCTAGATTCATCCCTAAAAGGTCGCAAAAAAAATCCTAAACAAAAACGAAAGGGGTCACATTACCCCGGGGTTAAAAGCAGGCTTCGCAAAGCGTAGAAACAATAGAAAATACGGGTCGCGTCAAAGAAAAACTAATGAAGTAGGTACCTACTGCTTTTACGAAATTGAATATTACCGCCAGGCAAATGATGGAAACCTCAACTTCTTATGAAGAAGCTGGATTCATTTTTGAGCGTGAAGTTATTTTCTTATATCTTTATATAAAAAAATGCGACTTAAACATGATCGTTGTAGATTTGATTCCCAATCGAAATTAATTATTATTTACAAATATTGACATTGGAGGAAAGGGTAACGGAGTGTCTTATCACAAGGTTCCCTCAGCCTATCCTACTATATGCTGGATACAGGATGAAGCTTAAATTCTCTTTATTTCAAAGTAGTTAAGTCAATACAATTTACTACCAAAACGTTATAAGATCCTTTCCCAATAATAATCAAGGGGGCTTATAAATTTGAAAAGCATTAATTATAAAGAGCTCAATTTCGCTTATAAACTTAAAACAAAAGAACGAACAATCAATCCCTTCTATATTGTGATTTTCTATTAGACTTCCATCTAAAACAAAGGCTTCATCATCAAAGGAAACAATATTAATTATACGAAATTAGAGCACATAATTATAGGTTTTTATTTAGGTCAATAAATAAACCTAAAGCTGGAGTATTAAAACCCGAACGGCAGTCGATTTGAACAATGCATAAATTCCACTTTAATTTTGATATTCTAGAGCATTGAAGTGGATTGTTTTAAAATTTTTATTTATTTTATATAAACAATTATACTGTTTATTCGATACTTATTATTTATTATTTATTATTTATTATGAAAAATATGTATGTACACACATTAATACTTTTATTTGCGCGTTCTTTCTATGCATTTTTCACCCGTATTTATAGTTAACAGTTTTATTAATATAATTTTTTTATTACATCATAATAATTATGTTAAAGATATTGAATATAAGAACTCTTTTAATAATCTGATTGGATAATCTATATATTTTATAGAGAGAGAGGATTTTAAATAAGTAAATGAAGCATAATATTGTCTCTACGTCACAAAGAATTTTATTATAAAGTAATATTTATCCCCACTCGAGGAATTGAAATATTTCTTCAAATTTATATTTTGTTCGATCTGGTGTTCAGGCAAAATGCAGCGTTGGGTTCTGCCACACCACACGTATAACCTGCAGAATTCGGTGGAAAATGGGGAACGGAGTGTCTTAGCATTAATTTCCCTCTGCCTATCATGCCTTGTACAATATTTTTTTAATATTTATAATACAAATAATAAATATTATCACATATAATATACGCTAGCACCTCTGGCAACATTTTCTCAAGTATTCTTGAAGGAAAATTGAAATATCATCAGTATTTGCATACGAATACAATACCCAGCAAATACGTACATCCTAAGAACTATCTCCATAGCTGATAGCAATGTCCTGTTCAAATATTCGACCTCTGCCCGACTCGTATCTACCGGATATTTTCTATAAGCGAAAAAAGTAAAAAAGGGAACCGAGAGCTATAAATCGATATATTTTATATTGACTCAACGCGTCCGCCTATCTAAATATGAAAATATTATTGGAATAGTTTTCTGTTATATATAAATTTAATAATATATATGAATAATATTTAACGTTACAATATGTTTCATGTATTTTTGTTCCTTTTGTCTGTTTTTACATGTACATAATAAGTAGATTAAGGGACGCAAAAACTGCTTCACGCATATCCCCGTGTAGCGGGATACGCACAGAGAATTTAGCGTGTTAAGACACTCCACCGAGTGGATGTCGAACCTTTAACTATAGAGTGTACTTAGAAGCTACAAACGTACCTAATATATCTCTATCTATATATAATTGAGACGAAAACTTTCTGATATCGTTGTATAATAATTTACTTGTTTCTATGTCATTACATTTGGGTTAACGTCTTAATAAATGTATTGAAATTGTTTGATTATTAGATTTCGTTATGATTATTATGTAATACCATATTATAGAATTGAGGCCAGTCCTGGCAAGAGAACAAAGAGACAAGCGCCACAGGTTGTTGGTTCGATTCCCATTCGAGGAAATGAAATATTTAATGATTTCATTTATTCGCTCTGGTATCGAGGCAAAGAGGCGTTGAATTCCGCTTCTCAACACAGAAGAAGCCTTCAGAAGTAGGTAGAAAGTGGAGAACGAAGTATCTTAATACTACCAGTATACTAGTATCTTACACAGCAGGGTAAGCAGAGAAACACTATCATTTTTTATATTAATTAAATTCTTCAGGTAAAAACTAAATTAACGTACAATGAATGTAAAAACTGAAAAGCAAAAAACCTTTGTTATATCGATTATACAAGTTTACTTTATTATAACCTAGTTAAAATATCGCAGCAATACAAAAATCCTGTTCGCCATCCGCAACTAAGAAATTTCTTTGAAACGGAAAAAACTGAAATAAGTTCCAACTCTTAACGATCCCTCCAAACAAAATCCACTTTCCTTGAAGCTAAAACTATGAGGGGAACATATGAAACTTATTACTTCCAAGGGAGTAATCCTTTTTGTTTCTTTGTTATAAAAAAGAATTCCTGAATTTTATATTATTTTATATATTAAATACCTATATAATAAATATGAAAGTTAATATAAATTGCTTTATTTAAAAATGTCAGAACGCAGAATTGCCCCAGTTTTAATATAATAAAAAAATTGCTTATATTAGTTTTTACTTGTTTTTTTAATTAATGATGATACAATATATTTCATATTGTATTTATTGTTTAAAATTGTGTGTTTATTTTTATTTTTATGAGGCCAGTTGTGGCTCAGGGGAACAAAGTATGATTTAGAACTCGACTGGTTATGGGTTCCATACCCGTTCGAAGAAATTTTATAGGTATTTAAATTATTTTCATTTCTTCTCTTTGGTGTGAATTCAACGGAAAGTGAGGAGTGGTGTGTCTTAACAATATGGTTCATCTGCCCACCCCTGCTACAAGGAGTATTCAGGGTTAAACTAAAAAAAAAACTTATTAAACTTAATAATATTTTTATCAAATTTCATTTCCATAAATAAAAGTTAACGACCCAATAAAATTGTAATATAATGCAAATATTTCAATAAAATTCCAAATAGGTACCCAAAAGATGAAATTCCAGTACAACCGTCATTAATCATACCAGCCGATGCGAACAAATGGAACATCAAGATTAATTTAGACAGGATACATACTATCGTTTATTTTATTTTTGCTTCATAATAAAAAACAATATGATTGTAGACCCGACTGGTTGTGGGTTCGATTCCCAGTCGATGAAATTAAAAATTATTTAAATTTATATTTTCATTTCTTCGCTCTGGCGTCCATGTCAGTGCAGCGTTAAGTTGCGGCATTCAGCACGTAATGCCTCCAAAATTCGGCGGTAAGTGGAGTTCCCTCTGTCTAACCTGCTGTATGCGGGATACAGCGTGAAGCCGATTTAATTATAATATTTAGATGTGA
>JAEBDU010013512.1:263962-295002 GCA_016802625.1 Heliconius numata | reverse complement strand
TGTTTAGTGGCGGAACTCTCTTTGCCTCATTACCAAAGCAAGGAAATAAAAATATTATATATTTTATTTCTAATGTGGGAATCGAACCCATATATCTTGCAGCATTTTCGCACTCACGCTAGAATCCATATGCCACGACGGACTCGTTACATTACTTATAATTATATAATATTCTTTATTGCACTAAAAAAATACATAATAAACAATATGTATTTGTTTAGATCCAGTAATTAGAAGTATAACTGCCTGTTTAAATGTATAACATACATATATATACAATAAAAAGCAGCTACCATTAAAAAGGTTCCCATTCGGGGAAACGAATTCTTTTTACTTTTCCGCTTTTCTACCGTTATTCAATCTTTTCGCGGCGTTGTGTTCTGTTACTCGCTATTTCGTGTTTTCAAATTGAGCTTGGTCTTAAGACCAGTAAAAAAATAGGTAACATTTGTAGAAAACTGTTTCGTTAAATTGAACTGGAGGTAGTAATATTATCGAAGACTAACATTTTATATAAACGTCGAACCTAAATGACCTTTGCAGCAATTGAAGAACTGCCTTTTGTACAAAATCCACGACCACCATCAACACTCCATCACATTTCCTGTTCAGTTATTCTTATAAGCGGACAAGATAAGTTTAACGTTTTGCAAATTCAAAAATTATGCTTGACTCGAGCTGCCACCGCCATAACTTTTCTTTCAGACCACAGTCGGAAGCCTTTTAGTATGCAAATGTCTCCTGCATTTCGACTCTTTTGAAAACTATTTCTTAAAGGAAGCTAACTCGCGAACATTGGAGATTTCCAGAGATGAAGCCATTTCGTGAATTTCCTCAGGATATTAGATGACATTTACTTCCAATATCTCTTAAGATGTAGAGAATCCAATTTAGTGCTGCTACTTCATTATCATACCAGATTGGCAACGGCTTTTTTTATTTCATTTCACTATTTTTTAGTTAAGTATCTATAGTTTAAAACAGTCGTATTCGTTTACATCAAATTTTTAAAATATAGTTGAGGCCAGCCAAGGCGCAGCCTCAATGCCTCTAGAATTCGGCGGAATATGGAGAGCGGTAGTGTCTTAATAGGTACGAAGTGTATGCCTGTGTAACACTAGGTTCCCAGCATCGCTCTGCCTGCCCCACTATGTGCAGGATACAGCGTGACGCTTAAAAAAATACAGACTTTATATGAAACGTTTTCCAAAGAGAACATTTTCTTCAGGAAAATAATTAAATTTATAAAGTAGGTAAAACTTAAAACTGTAAAATGTAATTATATATACCTATGTAATTCTTTTACAATTTAATTTACAGAATGTTGAACATCCTTTAGACTTGCACAATAAGCATTGACTTGTTTATGTTTAATTCCTCGGTCCCTATAATTTGCTTTAGAACGGATTCCTTTCCGTTATTGCGTTGTGCAATTACTACGAATCCCGTTGAGTTGCATACCGAGTGTCTGTTTTACTGTTTGATGTAAACAAATAAAACTATTGTGCGCTCGTGAAATTATATTCCCGTTGACATTGTGAATATTTGCATTAATTGAAATTGTGTTTCCACTAATTCATTTCCAACATTTAGCTATATTATTTGAGGCCAGTCTTGGCGCAGGGGTACAAAGTGTGACTGCTAGCTATGGATTCAATCCCCACTCGAGAAAATGAAATATTTATTCAAAACTTATATTTTCATTTCTTCAGTCAGCTAAGTCTTTATTTCCAATTTTAATAAGAATTTTTTTTTCTAGGTGGTTTCGCGAACACCACGAGCAATTAATACCAATAGAGAAAACAGCGCTTTGGCCACGAGCGTCAGTTCTAGGCGGCTTGCTCAGCATACAGAGGCTACAGCGGGAGGACGCTGGCAGGTTTATCTGCTGGCTCAACAACACTGCTGGCGGTGAATCAGCTCACTTCACTATCATTGTTACAGGTAATATTGAATTGTTTTAAGTATAGCTTTGCCTTATGGCGGAAAATAAAATCTTAATTTAACAATATCCACTATTAATAGTAATACAAGTAACATAATAACACTTCTATCTATGAGGCTTATGTGACGCATGCAAGTGACTGTGGTATGGTAGCGGGTTCGATTCCCATTCCAGAATTAGGCCGAACCAATGCCAGAATATAAAAACTATCAATTAAATTCTTAGACGAATAAATTACCCATATAATAAGCTATTTCATATAATTAATAATAATTAAGCATAATAAAAAACTAAAATATATATATATATAAAATTGTGCACTCAATAATTTCACTATAAAAACAGCTTTTATTAAAAATCTAGAAAAGTCTCATATGTAAAGTTTTTGTTTTTTACAACAGAGGCTTATGGAGTTATTCGTGCGTGAGAAACATATTTTTCTGTCATATTCGACGCACGCGGGCCTCGCTGTTCACTGCTCAGAGCCTGACGTGAATAGCACGCACTTTATATAAATACAGATGTTGAATGCGTGAATACGAACGAACGATCTCTTGTACTCAGTTTCCTGTATTTATAGGTTTTATATAACCTTTTAGTTGTTTCGAGATATAATTTAAAATGTCAATTCTATTAATATTATAAGTGTGAAAGCTTGTGAAGATGTCTGTTACACTTTCACGCTAAAACTGCTGAACGGATTTAGATGAAATTTTACAGTTATTTAGATTTTAAATCGTAATGGAACATAGGGTACAATAATGTTAAAAAAACTAATAAGTAACCTATTTATTTATTTTTTATTTAATGAGTAAATTACATTTTTTTTTTAAATATAGCGACGCTGAAAATTATAATACAGAGTTGAAAAAAAAAATTATAAGCAAAGAATCATTTTTAGAAAAAGCTTTTTAAAAGGACGGTTTTAGGCGCTCTAAAAAGGAGAAAATAAAAATTGTCTTTTAAATTTTAACTATCAACTCATAACCTCATTGTACACAATTTATATGATCTTTGGATGACAATGCATGATTTATCGTGCATTGTCATCCAAACTAAACGTGTATACAAAATTTCAGCTCAATCGGTTGAAGATATCTACTTCAAAATGAAGCTCAAAGATTTCACCCGAACCCACATACATACATTGCAAGTTAAATAAAAGCTTTTAAAATACACATATACCTATAGATACTAAAAAACATTACATTATAAATTTTTACTTACACATAAATAAACACACACCCTCGTTTCAGAACCAATATCCGTCCGTATAAAACCAGAATTACTACGAACAAAATCCAACGCAGATGTCAGTTTCGAGTGCAGAGTGACCGGTCACCCTATAGAAGTGGTGTATTGGATACATGATGGCAAAGTGATGAAGGACACGGAGAGGGTTCGGATATCCCAGGATGGGTTAAGGATACATATCAAAAATTCAGAACAAAACGACCAGGGGGTGTACCAGTGCTTTGCGAGCAACACCAGAGATCAGGCGTATGGGGTTACAGAATATATTATAGATGGTAAGTACGGCCTTTATGTAAGTTTATGTGAAATTTTTACATTTTTCTTTTTTATTTTGGAGATTATTGGGGATTTAAAATACTAACTTCTATTGATAAGTGAATGAACACTATAGATAATACATATAATATTAAATACAAAATTCTTATATATAAATTTGTCACAAATTGATTCCTAGGTAGAAAAATGAAGTTACTCCAAACAATAACAAAAATATAATAGCATTAAACTGATTATTAGAAAAAATCTAGGAAATATTTTTAAACCAGTAGACAGTTCTAAATAGATATAGATTTTTTATTAGATTTTCTTCAACTAAACATCTATATGTAGGTATTCGTATATAGAGAGATAAAGGGTGCGATGTTTTGTACTACCAATAAATGCCTTCCTCCCATCTCGTATTTCCCTCCGTTTATAAACGGGCCTCCTTTAAAGATAACATGGCTTTGTCACATTTTATACTACAATATAGACAAATAAGCCAAATATTATTATTATTTCTCAACAAATATTTTAATTAAACCACATTTGTTCATATTAAATGTTAATTTATTTAGGTGTTTATATTTCCATTTCTTCCCTATGGTGTCGAGGTAAAGCGCGGCGTTAAGTTCTGCCCACAGCACGCAATGCCTCCAGAATTCGGCAGAAAGTGGGTAACGAAGTGTCTTAACACTAGGTTCCTGATATGAACTGAGATCTATTAATTTTACACATTACCGGTGGACCAACATTTACTTTAAACAATCCCTAAAAATTCTATTCATCATTTTGGCAAAGTATGTAATGGATAATAATATTCATATTATTTCATACATTGCCTAGACACCCCATATATTTTACACATTGCCCTTGGCAATTTTATAAAATACCAAAAGCTATAAAGATTTTCGGAAGCATATATCTACTTCCTAGATATATCTAAATGGGCGTTAATGAGATATTTCTTTTCCTAGCATCAGAAGCCCGGGGGCGAGCTACGGGGAACCGATCGAGGCGCGCACCCTTCGCACGGAACACTCACACTCACGACAACGACTGGAATTTTACTGGTACCAGAGGTAAAAATATATATTATATTCATTTTTAGCATATGTAGGTAGTTAGAAAACCTCTAAGGAAATTTGTTCATACAATCAATTATTGTAGAATTAATTACTTGTTAAATAAAACTAATAGGAGAGAAGGTGATTATGTACATCTTTCTTCCAACACCGTAAAACGCAGGAAAATTTGTGCAAAGAAGCACCTCATAAGCAAGAAAATGTGAATCATATATATGCTTGCAAATTATCTAAATAATTATTAGACAAGACTATAAATAAGAAGGTATAAATGCATAGTTCAGTTTCAACAAGGTTCCACTAGATTCCCTTTGATATATGAGCGTGACTCAGAAAAACAAACATTGCAAGCATTCGCTATATATTTTTACACAGAAACACAAAGAAAATCTCACGTTTCTCGTATAATAATTAATATATACCTAAATAAATATTTTCTCATTAATTTAAAAAATAAACTCTTACCTACGAAATTTTAAGAGATTCTTTTAATTTAGAAAATTTTATAATTAATTAACACCTTAAAACTAGTTACTAGTAAGAGCTGAGTGTATAACGAAAAGCTTCAGTGTCTTTCACTTGTGAAGCAGACAGAGAAAAAGACATAAAAAACCTGCACTTTTCTTCTCAGCATTTTTTGCGGTTTTCACTTCGCCTTAATCAGGCTGTAGATTGCGTTCAGTACTTATATAGGTATGTGTATTCGTTCCATGTGAAAATTAAACCGTCGGTGCTGAGAGCAATGTAAATAGGATTAAGAAAAAATCGTCTTTTTTATGTCCACCATAGGAATAAAATTAGATATATATGATATTTAAGGTAAACAAATAACTGTAACGCAATTTCAAAATGCTTATTAATTCATGAAATTAGTATATACGGTATTTTTTACGATGGTCTTGCAATGGTACGGAGAGTCTTAGCACTAGCTAAAACTCCCCGAATTTTCCATGCATTGCATGTTGTGTGAAAATATTAATAAATAATAATTCATATTCACGTGAGAACCGAAACCTCAGCCTTTACGGCATTTAAAGCTATTTAAGACAATTTCAACATATATGGACAGACGTGAAATTGATGAAATGAACGACAAATAAAAAAAAGAAGACAAAAAAAAAATTAGTCCTCAAAATAGATGATAACAATGAAACCAACGTTAGGCAGGGGCATAAGGTTGTTACTGCCCTGAAAAACTTAGCGGAAAATAGGGAACGGAGTGCCTTAACACTAGGTTCCCTCTGCCTACCCTACTATATACGGGATATAGCTTGAAATGAAACCCAAGTAGTATTATTAATGTTACTTATGTCTCATTTATATTCTTATCAATTTTAACTAGGCCATATTCAAACATAGATTTAAATACATGTCTACTACAATAATTTTCGAGACATTGTTCAAATAAGTACATAGTAAGTTAAATGTATTTATGTGCGGCTCGAGGCTCTGTCAAGCCACGTTTTATCTTGTTCTAAGGAAACTTGAAACTAGAAACATGATCGCAACTTTAATACTGAAAGCTTATTGTAAATATTTATCTTACTACTGTTAACTTTACAAAGCTTATGTTTTATTATTGAGAATCCACAGTAATTAGTATGTACATTATTTTAATTATAAATAAAAAAAATAATATTGAAGCCAGAGGAATGAATTGTTATTTATTAATATTTAAAAATGCAGCGTTGAGTTCCACCACTTAATTAAATGCCTCGGAAAATCGGAAACGGAGTGTCTTAACACTAGGTTCCCTCTGCCTACCCTGCTATTTACAAATTACAACGAGACACTAAAAAAATTATTGTTTAGAAGGCAGTATTAAGAGGATATATTTATCCCTGACTGTCGCTATAAATTGTATGAAATAGCTGGTATTTTTATTAAAGTTATAATAAATGGTTCCACAGTAAAGTAGGAAAAGCTCTTGTACCAGAATAAGTATAATAGTTTTCTAGGACATCTCTATGAATATAATGCAATGCATCTAAGTCATATTTATAATCAAATAGACCCAGGTCCTCCATATTGCACGTCGAAAGAAAAATTAAAAACATTAAAGAAAATGTTTAATCATTTCATTTCTTCGTTCTGCGAGCGCGGCGTTTAGTACCGACATTATGCCCAACACAATGCCTCCAGAATCAGGTGGAACATTGAGAATGGAATGTCTTAGCTTCCCAGGTTCCCTAGATATGTTCAATCGTACATTGTGTCAAATTATAAAAAATATAATTTACATATATCGGGATTTATATCTATGTTTTTCTTACTCTATTATTCGCTGCGATTCAACTGTCAGTGTAAAGTAAAATACACAACTTACATTCTTCGCTATAGAGGCAACAGTGCCTAAATGAGCCTAGGATAAAGTTTGATAGTTAGATTCATCGTTTGAGCCCCGCGGCTCTGTCAAGTTTCGTTTTATTTCGTTCAAAGGAAACTTTAAATTAGATAATGCATGGAGCCAAAAGCTTTGGAGTAACAGCTTTTGTGTTTTCAAATACATGGATTCTTTTTTTTTTAGATTACGGCATGTATTTTTTCTGCTACATTATTAATTAACTTTGATATCAATTAACACTAGACTCCCTCTGCTGATAGGCACTCCAACGGAAATGTCTTAAGAGAAGGGAGTGTCTTCACACTAGTTTCCCAGGTTCTCCCTGTCTGCTATGTGCTGAATGCAGCAAAATCTGAAAGCTATACATTTGTAGGTTGGTTCAATTGTGGTATCAGATGAAAGGGCTCCGTCTAAGCTAAGCTTGAATTTCAGAAAAAGCTACAATATTTGTACGGAACGCTCAATGCGTGAGCCTGACTCGCGCTTGTCCGATTTTTTCGAATTCAAATCCCAAAACGTTAGTTTTTTGTTATCAGATTATACCATTGGCAAACACGATTTTTTTATTGTTATTAACATTATCATGATCCAAATAATGTTTTGAATTCTAATCCCTAGCGGTATATTTATTATGTATATCTATATAATAGGTGCTTTCACAGGCTGATTACAAAATACATAGGTCTCGTGTACATAGTCACACAGTTGTATCTACTATTCAAAATGTTGTGTTTTTGGTGAAAAGAGTGGAAAAAAAAGGAAAATAGTATATATTATTTAGTATATTTAAAAAAAATGGACTATACACAACAAGATAATTTCAATTACTCAGATATTTTTTGTTATAATAAGTCTTCTTTTTTTAACTTAATTCAATTTTTTAGGCTTATATTTTTTTACTTATTCTAATGAATAATTAAATAAATAAAAATAAACATTCTCATAGTTCAAGCAGGCGAAGCCGCGTCCGGGTCCGCTAGTTGTAATATAAAAATTAATTTTCACCAAGTTATCCTCTATAAAGCTGTAAACCAACAAACAGCTCATAAAACCCGATCAGTATAACATAATCACTATCGAACTAGGTAATGTTCAACTTTTTATCCTCCCGTCGGCTTCACCATAAAATATTTAAAAGTCCATTTTTAAGCGCGGATCCGCTGCAAGCTATTACAGTCAGCTCTTCAGTTCAAACAAAGAGTCCCAGGGACGGGGCACTGCCTGGAGCGAGGAATGCTGCCTTAACACCCATACCTTGTCATACCAATTAAGATCGTATAACCTACCCGTAAGGTACATTTTACAATTTAACCAAGTGAAATATACGCCTTTTCGTCTCATTGTCAATTCTCTCCCCGCTATTTGGTGTCGCTTCTCTTCAGGGCTCGAGTGCCGTCGCAATGCACACACGTTCGCTATCGGGATGTATAAACTATATCAACAAGCTTTTTAATTTTCTAAATATAATTTTATTATTGAGGTGTAAGCGTGTGACTGGAGATGTGACAGACTGTGGGTTCAATTCCCACTCGAGGCTATGAAATATTTCATATTTTTATTTCTTCGCTCTGATGTTGAGGCAAAGCACGTCGTTGATTTCTTTGATTTAAACACGCATTGCCTCCAGAATCCGGAAAGTGGAGAACGAAGTGTCTTACCACTAGGTTACCTCTGCTTACCTTGCTGGTTGCGGAATGCGTGAAACAGCGTGAAGTAAAAAAATGTATAATTTATTTGGTTATTATAGAAATATTATTGTTTATGGTTGCAACTGTATTGTGAAGCTGTACTTCAGCAGACGCCACTTCTGTGTCTACAACTTTTTTTCATATTTACCGATCATTTTCATGAATATAAAATTATGGTGCTTTCATTGGTATACGTACATATATGGGAAAAGTACAACTAATTAGTGGAGAAACAGAAATTTCAACTTATAATTATTACAATACGTTTTAAAATCTATACTTTTCATAAAAAAAAAAAAACAAAAAATCCGCAATATTTTATTCTAATAAACTTTAAAAAAACACAAACTGTTAAGCTATAATAAATATAATAAAAGAGACTGGACACCCTTAGTATAGGTTGATTAAAATTTTATTTCAATAGCACCATATTGGGGGCGACCCATTAAAAATTCCAACATAAATATTCTGGCAACACCCTTTTAAAATATTTCACATGTTAAGCGGGCAAAAATGTTGCGGTTAAAAACTGGCAACACCATATATAATGCTCCATGTCGTGCGAGACGGGTCGAGTGTATAAATTATGCAAGTGGTACCTTCTGTTAAAACGTCTCATTTGTGACCGCTGGTTCCCTAAATGTATGGATATTTTTTTTGACTTCAATGAGTTGCTAAAATTGTATTTTGGCTGGATTCAAAGCTTATTTTTCTTTCTTTCCGCCTTGAATGGGGATCGAACCCACAACCAGTCACTTTTACAGTCACACTTTTACACTTACTTATTTTACAGTCACTTTTACGCTACGACAAGCGCGACTACATGAATATTTTTTTTTTTACATAAAGCCTAACCACTTAATATTTTTTTTATATTTTTATATCAAAAACAAGGAAAACCTCACCATTTTCCGAGTTGTTAAAAACAATGTAATATTTTCAGTGAAGTGATTTAAAAAGATTTAATCTTTATATCCCACAGTAGAACTTGAAAGGGGTGGATTAATTTATCAAAGGGATTAGAACGAGATACATAACCAAACGCGATCGGCACTGCTGTCTGAGGAAGAACCGCGAATAAATGTACCTAAAATCTTGCAAAGCTTCACTTCATTCATACAATTTGTGTTCTGGTTTCATTTTCTATTATGTTTCATTATAAGATTAGTTTATAATATTATTGTTATAGTTTTTCTTTACTTTTGGGGTTAGACATTTTATACGTAGGTATGTGAGAATGGTAATACATATTACTTACACAATTTTGAAATATTAATGTATTGAAAAAAATTTTAGCGTCACGAATTCCGGAAGCATTGTGTATTGAATGGCAGAATTCAACGCCGCGCTTTACCTTTATTTCATTTCCACAAACGAACGACTTGAACGGTAATCGAACCGGCAACCTATCGCGTTTATACGTTAGTCACACTTTCACGACTAGCGTCAATGGAGATGAAAATAATGAATAATTTTGCTAAATTAAATCGCTATTAAATAAAGCAAAACAATAACCAAAATATCTAAGTCCATTACATTCCATACATTGCCGAAAGATAAACGTTAACGGTATACCGAGGCTCGTCAACTCACTCATGGCAAATGCTGCATAAGTTTTTGATATGATGTCGGGAGCAGAATATGCAAACGTATTAAAATCCAGCCATATTGTATTTTTACTTCAAGAAAATATCAATTTTGTAGCAATTATATACAACTAACTAATTGCGAGTTCGATTTCCAATCGAGGAAATGAAATATTAAATATTTTTAAAACACGGCGTTGACTTCCGTTATTCAACAACCAATGCTTCCAAAACTCGACAAAAAGTGGAAAGTGCCTTAGCATTAGGCTCCCCCTGCATACCCTCCTATATGCGGGATTTAACCTTCAAATATATTTACAGGTATGCGAGCGCTCAACCTATACCTACCGGTACATTAGTATTAAATAAAACTAAGTACGTGGCGTCTGTGGCGTTTGTAAACGCCACAGATTATAGGTTCGATTCTCACTCGAGGCAATTAATTATTTAATATTTTCAATTCTCCTATCTGGTGTCGAGGTAAAACCTGGTGTAGAGTTCCACCATTCAACACGCAATACCACCAGAGATCGGCCTACCCTGCTACATGCTGGTAAAAAAATACTTGAAAAGTACTTCATAAGTATGCGAGCGCTCATCCTATACCTACCGGTATACCGGTATTAAACTACACCAGCATTTTACGCGTCTGCTTATGAAATGTAAAGGAGCTGAACTTTACAAGTTTCAGTTAACAAGTAATAACTTTGGGTTAAACTTTCAAAGAGAAACAAAGTATCCTTTAGCATCGTTTTTATACTATAATGTGAAAATAACTATCCTCTGCCTTCTTAAGACAACTGAAATGCTGTATTTAAAACTATTTTAATATTTGGAATTCCATTTAAAAAACCTAATGAAGGTGAAGATTTTGTACACATGAGACAACTGTGGGTTCGATTTTCACGTAGTGAATATAAAAATAATATTTAAAACTATTATTTATTTTTCTACTAATAAGGCGGAGTGTGTACTATTTCTCTACCGTTACTTACAGAAAATACTTGAAAATAAAAAGAAACATGTAAGCACATAATCGGTGAATTCCTTTTTAATAATAAGTTTAGCTTGACTTGAAAAGAAGAATCTGTTACTTCCTAATAATTATACCTAAGCAACATTTAATTCTTTTTAGTACCTTGTATTTTCCTCTTATAGTCCGTGTTGAAATACATACTAGTATAAGGTAGAAGAAGAATTAACTAGAATTCTCACGGGGAACTTTAGGGAGGACGAATTATAGTTAGTTCTAACTAAAAGGTACTAATAATAACAAGACAAAGCGTTGAAATCCGCCACCCCATATGCAATTTCTCAACGATTGGGCGAAGTGTGGGGAAGAGAGAATGTTAGCAATAGGTGCCTCTGCCTACCTTTCTAGGCGCGGGATAGAACGTGAAGCTAATATAAATGCATAGAATAATATTTATAAATTTACGAGAGAATTTTTCTTCTTTAAATATTTGCATAATATATACCAACATTTTAAGTGCATTTAAGAGCATTAGTTTCGTATGGAACGAAGCTAAGGTGCGCCCGCTTGGCATATTTATGGTAAACGTCTATAATATATACACTAAATATCTTATAAAACCCTCTTATATTTCCAACTAGAAATAAAACTTTTAGATATGCACTTAATATTTAAAAAAAAATTAAAATATGACAAGTATTTAAAAAAAATGATATAATTAGATCTGTTATGTATATGTATATATCATAGCTGGGAGACTTATTAAGAGACTTTTAGTCCCCACTTTCATTCGAATAGTGGGGGGTATTTCGTGTTAAATGGCGAAACTAGTAGTATTTATTGTATGTCTTTAAACAAATGAATATTCTAAAATAAGTAAATGCAAGCTTAATTTCAACTTCCATTTACTTCTCGCCTCCACTCTCGCTAATAGGGCTGACTTTGAATTTGGCGGAGGAATCATTGTGATTCAAGAATGCAAAATGCAACGAGCTTTCTTGCAGCCTTTAAAGTTAGGTTTTAGTTTCTACATATTCAAAAATATTTATTTACAAAAATAATCATTATCTGTACATCACTTACCGTCTTCCCTAAGCTAAATTAATTACTGGGTTTTAATCCATTAAAAAAAAGCAGCAAAAAAAATATATAAAATCCCTATCTAAATACTCATCAATTAAAAAATATAGTCTATTATTTCATACAGTTTTACGTAACCGCCGTCCTATAAAGATTCGTGCCAGAGCTCGCAGGGGCCGGATTTGCGACCCGCCTATTTCCATAATACCTTAACTACTTATGCCGCTTAGTCGAAGCGTAAATTAAACTGGATCCCTACTAGCCATACATTTCGCTTCGACCTCACGCTCTAGATATTAAGAGGCATTTCTCTTATCTTCGCGGAAAATATTTTTCAAAGTAAACAGTGCAACGGCTGCGATGTTTGTTTTTCATTCATATTCTTAAGACCATTAGCGTAATTAAAAATAATGCTAGATGAAATTATTTAAAAATTTGAAGCAAAAAATTCTGGTATCGAAGCAAAGGGTGGCGTTGAATTCCGCCACTCAACACCCATTGCCTCCAGAATTCGGCAGAAAGTGGGGAGCGGAGTGTCTTAACACAAGACTCCCTCTGCCTTTATTTTTTTTCAAAGAGAATATTGTTATAAATCTTAGTGGATACCATAATGCTAGAAATAAAATCATTATTTATCTCTAATATATCATACAATGAAAATAATAATAATATAAATAATTCCTCAGAATCCAAGCCCGAGCTGGTATATTGGTTTTCGGAGCAGACACTTCAGCCTGGGCCAAGTGTGTCACTCAAATGTGTCGCGATGGGTCATCCTCCACCCCAATTTTCATGGCTGTTAGATGGATTTCCTATTCCTACTAATTCAAGGTAAAAATGTTCTTACTTTATTTTTATTTCTTATTAACAGAATTCAGCAGAAAGTGGGGAACGGAGTGTCTTAACACTAGGTTCCCTCTGCCTACCCTGCTGTGTGCGGGATACAGCGTGAAGCTGATTAACAGATATATCTTATTATATTTACAAACTGTCTATTATATGTTCTTAAAAATCATTATTTAGATATACGCTAAATCTCCTAAAATCCAAGTTATTTACTTATTTTTATTTATTTTATATTTATATTTTTTTATCTGTTAATTTATTATTTTTTAAAATTGAAACAGGTTTGTCGTCGGCCAGCACGTGACCCTCCAAGACGACGTGGTCAGCCACCTCAACGTCAGCCGCGTCACTGAGCAAGATGGCGGCGAGTACGCGTGTGTCGCCAGCAACTCTGCTGGTAAAGCAGTCCACGCGGCCAGGGTCAACGTATACGGCCTCCCGTATATCCGGGAGATGCCCAAAGTAACTGCGGTTGCAGGAAGTGATTTAAACATTAAATGTCCTGTAGCCGGATATCCGATTGAGTCCATCACATGGGAAAGAGGTAAGCTTTTTGACCATTCATTTATTTCTAAATATTTTACTGTTATTTTACCCTTAATTAAGGAAAATATCATCTTCACTTTCTATCCCGCATACAGCAAGGCAGAGGGAACCTAGTGTCTCCGTTCCTCAATTTCTGCCGAAGTTTTCGAAGTATTGCATGTGTGAGTGGCGGAACTCAACGCCTGGCTTTTGCGTTAGTGCTAGAGCGAAGAAATGAAAATATTAACAAATACTCATTCATTCCCCTGAGTGGGAATCGAACCCACGACACACTGCCTTTTGCCCCTGTGGCACGACGGCCACAAAACTTAATTAAGATTGTACAAAAACAGGCAAATTAGAAGCAAGATATAATTAATTAAAACAAACACATCGTTTTAATAAATGTATTTTTAAAGCGAAACAGATATTACATAAAATGGACTATGGCGTTTTCCTCTCCTCGCGTCTTGTTTAATGAATGTTTTTTTTCATTTCGTGCCATTACATTCTAAAATTGAATTGTCGTCTTGATGCTTTTCCGAGATTATTTTCGTCTCGCGTTTCTTCCGCTTTGTTACCCTTTTGCAGAGTTATGTTACTTAAAAGTATTACTTACCTTTAAGGCTTTTGATTAATAATATCAAGATTACAAAATCATATTTTCTCTCTAAATATATATTTCTTTTAAGAAAATAAACAAAATAACTAAGGCCCCTTTTTGGCGCAGGGGCGCAAGCTTTCGATTTTAAACGCTACGCTAGTGGGTTCGTTTCCTACTCGAGAAAGTGAAATATTTAATATTTTCATTTCTTCACCATTCAACATGCAATGCCTTCATACGGCACGGCATGCCTAGAATACGGCAGAAAAGGCGTCTTTTCACTAGACTTCCTCTGCCTACCTAGCTACAGGCGAGTCCAGCACATACAGAAAAAAAAGAAACACAATAACAGACCACCTTTAACGTCCATTGCCTGAAAACGTATAACGTATCCTCTGTCAGTTTTATTAAGATCTATTACATTCAATGTGACAGAGGTCTTACCCAAACCCTCGACCCTATAATAGTAGCACTTCATAGTTAAAATACAATTCACCCAGTTTAAACAGAGCAACATAAGCCTCATGTCCTAGCAAATCCGTGCACCAACCAGAAAATCAAACAGAGCGTAGAGTAAATGCCACAACGGCTGGAACGACGGAGAAAATCAAATATATTACAGATTTAACCAACCGCTTGAAAGGACACTTTAGTGCAAGAGTATCGAATTAAACTCGGGGGAGACGGAGGAACTTTCTCTTAGCAACAGGTCGTTAAGGAAACTAGGGCGAGCGCGCGAAGGCGAAAATACACAAAGAATGGTGCGGAAGTCTCTATGACGTCAGTATTCCAGAACAACATTGTTGACATTTTCAAGATAAAATGTGACAACGTTATTGTGACCCAACAACGCCCCAGATTCATATTAGCTTTTACACTTTTTTTCTAAGCATAGACCATCTACATCTCTAAAAACGGTTAATTCAGGTCATCATTTCCTCTAAGCTAAATTTCTCTGGTATTGAAAAAAAATCCAATATAAACGTTAAATAAGCTGAAGGAATTCAGTACAAAAATCACTTACAGCGTAAAAAACCTGGCAAAAGCTGATCTATTTTCGTTGTACAACACTTTTTCCCCACTCAGATCAAAGAGAACATATAAAGAAAATATCAGACCGTAAAATCCGTAGCCCGTTTAACAAAATTACTGGGTAAGATCAAATTAAGACTCGCCGGTCACTCCTTCGTAATTTTCCTTTTCCTCTGTGACCCTTGTCAACAACGATCTTATCTTTTCATAGATATCTCATTAGTCCGAAGCCTTTAAATGGCTTTTATTATTTTTCTGGACGTTCACAGCTAGATTTGCAATTACTATAGTATTTTGAACCCGTCAAGCGTATCACTGTAAAGGTGACAGGTTGTGGGTTCGATTCCCATTCGACAAAATGAAATATTTAATATTTTCATTTCTTTGCTCTGGTGTCGAGGCAAGGCACGCCGTTGAGTTCCACCACTTACAAGCAATGCCTTCAGAATTTGACGGAAAGTAGGGAGCAGAGTGTTTTAACATTAGACTCCTTCTGCCTGACCTGCCTACTTGCAGGATATAGCTTGAAGCTAAAAAAAAATAGTAAACAGATTATAATAGGTCTGATTGAATGAGATCGGCAAGTTGCTAGGTTCTAATTCAAGAGGGGGGAATCATGAATTTTCAGCAGGAAATACGTCAAAACAAAAGGAGCATCACGTAACTGAATTTATATTAAGTAAAAAAAAATACTACACCGTATAAAGTTTTACACAGAATTTTATTTCTGTCCGACCTTTTCCAGTTTTTTAATATAAAAAGTTAAACACAACTTATTATTTACGAAAGCTGGCCAAATAGCGCGTCATATTTCAACACAACTTTTACAACTCCAACAAATGGCAGGATATTTTCATTTAGCTTTATTTTTACAGTTCAAATTATATATGTTATTTATTTTTACATGTGAACCTACTATTTCGTTTTATTAAGTAACATATATCTCTATGTAGAAATATTAATATAGAGAAAATATTTTTTATTATATGGACTTTATTTGAAGGTAGTTGTGGCGCAACCATGGCACAAGCGTGTGACTGAAACAGAGTGTGGGTTCGATTTTCCATTCGAGAAAATGAAATATTTAATATTTTCATGTCTTCGCTCTGATGCCGAGGCAAAGCGCGGCGTTGATTTCCGCCACCCAACTCGCAGTGCCTCCAGAATTCGACGAAAAGGGCGCAGCGGAGTGTCTTAACACTAGGTTTCCTCTGTCTACCCCGCTGCATGCGGGAAACAGCGTGCAACTAAAAAATATGGACCCTTTATATAATTTTATATTAAAATTAAATTCTAATATTAATACTGAAACAACATTATAATTTATAATATGATATATCAACAGACGGCCAATCTTTACCGTTAAATCGACGGCAGAAGGTATTTCCCAATGGCACCCTAATAGTAGAGCAGACGCAGCGCGGCGAAGATGCTGGTACCTACACCTGCCAAGCTTCGAACAGACAGCGACATGTGGCAAGGAGAGACGTGGAAGTTCAGATATTAGGTAGGATATATAATTTTCTTTTTATTTTAATAGGTTCAGGTTCTTTTTCAGTATTTTGTTTATTGGTTGTACCTTTTTTTAGGCAATAAAAAAATTCTAATTGACAGAAACGATGACAGATTATTTAAACGATTTTTTTTTAAAAGAAGAATTATAGATTAGATATAAAAGATTTCGACCTTAGGTTTTTAAATTTTTTTTTTCATTTTTTTCACTAGATTCAAACAATATTAACTATTTATTATAATTAAGCACTTAATATAATTTATTATATGTTAATGAACGTAGCAAACTTACAGTGAAAGCCGAGTGGGCACACGTTGGTATGGTAATTATCGTTAATTAATCCTAAGAGACGTCACCCGCAGACGCCATGTTTGTTTTTACGATGCCTGCTTTAACATACTGTAAATAATATATGTTTGGCTGAAAACATTTGAAAATATTTGATAAGACTAAGTTTGTGCTTTTGTCTGTCTATATTAGATGACAGGTTATCTAAATATGTAAATTATGATTATAATTGATATAATATTATAAAATATACTTACCTATTAATGAAGAATATCGTATAAGTAGACTGTTATAAGCACTTTTGAATCATCGAATGAACATATGAACAAAAACAGAAAACCGGTGATAGACCGGTTCGGTTCTGCTGAGAAGAAGCTTTTTTTTATTTTTTTATTATCAGAAGGTACTTTTTACGAAAAAGTCGTAGTTTTTTTATTTTTATTTTAGAATAGTATAAAAATGTACGAATAAGTAACGACACAACGGATTTAACAGGTTTACATTCAACTCTTCGATATTATAAAATATGTATTTTTTTTTAATAATTGTGCTATTATAACAAAGTTAGTACATTTTTTTCGGCCTTTTCAATTTGAGTGTTAAAGCTTCTCATTTGCTACAACAACATTGAAATATTCATAAAATCAAAAATTCAAAAAGGACGATATTACTCATCAGTAATTCATTAAATTTAGCACGTTCACCATTTTTAATATCCTCTAGTGCTCTGACCTCTCGGTTAATAAGCTAATAAAATAAAAAATAGTATAAATTTTCTATTACCTAAAAGTAAAAGATGGTAGTAAAAATTTCAAACGGTAAAGAAAAAGAAATTTATTGAAGAAATTAATTAGATCTAAGATTAAGGTCGACTGGGTCAGCTAGATATATCTCATGTTTTCAGTTCAACCGAAGATATTGCCAATTCAGCCTTTGACGAATTTATTAAGGGAGGGCATGAGAGCGGCTATTTCCTGTCAGATATTGGAGGGGGATTTGCCGATTGCATTCCGTTGGGAGAAAAATGGGCAACCTGTGACGTCATCGCCGTACGCCCCCAGCGGTATTATAACCAGAAGGATGGATGAATACAGTGCTTCCTTAGTGATAGAGCATATTACCTCGTTGCACAGTGGCAATTATACGTGCATAGCATCGAATGTCGCTGGTTCTGAAAGGTTTACTGTGCCGTTGACAGTTAATGGTATGTGGTTTTTTAAAAAATACTGAAATATCTTTTGGTTTGTTTTAAGCTGTGTACTCCATTTATCAGAGTTAGTAGAGGGAAACTAGTGTTAAGGCACGTCGTTCCCCATTTTTTGCCGTATTTTCGGGTCATTGCGTGTTGAGTGGCAGAAATCAACGCTGCTCTTTGCCTTATTACCAGAGTGAAAAAATTTAAATATAAAAAAATATTATTGCATTAACCTGAGTGGGAATCAAACCCACAACCGTCGTGTTTACAATCACATACTTGTGCTACTTTGCCACGACGGTGAAAACGAAAAAAAATGTGAACTTTATGTTGCATAATAAATTTTATGACAGTGCCTCCTCGATGGAGATTGGAACCCAGTGATGTGGCCGTTGCTGCAGGACAAGACGTAACTCTTCAATGTCAAGCTGATGGATATCCAAAACCTAATATAACATGGAAAAAAGCTGTTGGTAAGAATATTTAATTTATTACTTATTATTTAATTGTTACATTACAGAAAGTATTTCTTATTGTCAATATTTATTTATACTTGTATGTTATTCAACTATTTTTATAATTTTAAGTGTTATTCCACAATAAGAAAAAAAACATTTTTTTTAAACGTATAAATATTTGGGATTTGAACCCGCGTCTCTTGAACGGTTTCCAAGAGACGCAGGTTCAAATGCCACTACTTTCAAAATATTATACTCTTTTAAAACAGTATTTTATCTAACTTCATATCGAAAACTAGTCTATATTATTTAAAATTCCTACACAACCAACATAATTAAGTACTTAATTGCAATCTAGGTAACACTCCTGGAGAATACAAGGACTTCATGTTTGAGGGCAGCTCCAGGGTTTTGGAGAATGGGTCCCTGGTATTCGAACGTGTTGCAAAGGACAGCGAAGGTCATTACCTTTGCGAGGCCCGCAACGACATAGGGGCAGGACTTAGTAAACTTATATTTCTGAAAGTTAATGGTAAGTCATTTTGAAATGTAAAAACTTATCTAGTTTTAATAATTAAAAAATCTAGTAAATATTAAAAAATTTAATCAACTTATCGGAATATCGGCAGAGAGAACATAGTGTTAAAAATTGAGTGGCGGAATTTAACGCCGGGCTTTTGCCTTAGTACCAGAGCGTTGAAATGAAAATATTAAGAAACAATAATTCGCTCCCTTCGATCGAACGGGATCGAACCCACAACCATCACGTTACATTCACGCCCTTGTGCCCCTGCTCCATTACGTCTCAATAATTATGTCAAACAAATAAATATGTCAATAATTATATAATTATTTTTATTAGATTTCTTAAATCTATAAAGTTAAAAGGAAAAACAAATAATATGATCTAAGAGAGAGAAAAATATAGGCATTAAGAAATGCGTTCATTTTGTAGATATTCTATAAATACCACTGGAATGTACGGATACCTACTTGGCTCTATGACGGCGGACACGCGATGCTAAAATGAAAATTCTTTTCCACCATTACTGCTATATTGACTTTTAGAATTAATACTGCTTTGAAGAAAATTTACAGATTAAAATAGCAGACACTTTTCAAATTGCAAAAAAATACATTTGCAAGAAAATTCTAGATGAAGATTTTATTTGTATCGATTGATAACGCCTAAATAGCACCATAATTTTTTTAATTTTAATTGAAATAGGTATATTTTAACATAGATGCTTGTGCTGATATTAACCTACGTTACGTGGTTCGTAGCGTAGTAATGCTACGATACATTACGTAAAAGATAAGTAAGCTTAAGAAAAAGATACAAATAACCTTATTTTATACTAACAATAAACATCTTATAATATTTTAGTTTTTTTTTATTATATTTTAATTGTAGGACATTAAATAAATTTCTTATATGTGACATCAAAAAGATAAAATTTATTTAACTGAATTCAGTTAAATTTAAAACCAATGGATCAATTTTTTTCTTTATAACTATAATTGCCTCAACATCAGAGCGAAGGAATAATAGGAATAAAAATAGGAAATATTTTATTTCCTCAAATGGTAATCGAACGCACAACCGTTCGCGTTCAGTCACACGCCTGAGCCTTTGCGCCACGACTGGCCTGACTGACGCTTACTTTGTTTTACCTATACTGTACGAGTATACTTTATAATATACGATCGTCACGTCTTCCACATAACATATGTTATAAGATAATTAGACACAAACCAGAAAGGCAACAGGGCTTAACAGTGATCGGCGGAAGTCGTGGGCGTCTGTGCAGAAAACTCAATGGGTCCTACGCTACGTAGCAATACGTCTCCTCTTTATTGGAAAACGAGACAGTCGGCTTCCACTAGAATAACTTCGTGCACGTGTTTGTATTCGACTTCGACGTTATTGGCTTTTGTCGAGCAAATATATCTCTATCCATTACCTACTTCGTTGACGTTCCGCAAACTGTCTAAAACTCTATAGGTATATGTTAGTAATTTATCGCACTCTGATTACGTTAGTTTTGGGGTGAAGGTCTCGTGTTTGGCGATCCTGCCCCCTTTGTTGAGGATTATACTCGTGGAGACGATCAAATAACAACAATGTGAACGAGAGCTTAATTAAATTACAGTGTAAATACATTTGTTATATTGGATCACATCATGGACGATCTTTCAATTTATATTTTTATTTAATAAAATAAAATAAAAACCAGGACACTAATATAAAGTATCCAGTAAAGTCTAGAAAATGGAATAATTTTGAAGAAATAGGCATCTTGCGTAAACTTCAAGGCAACCTCAATAACATTGCAAATTACAAAATTTCCCCACGTCCTAAAAAGGAACAAAACAAATCTTATCGTAAATATTGACGAGGATTACTCGGAGTCCAAAGTAAAACATGGGTTCGATTTATGCAAAACTAACAAGTTTCTAGGTGCTTTGGCACTCGTATAGTTTCCTTAGTTCGAACCTCGATTCGGTCACGTTCCGGGCAGTTTGTAAACATTTTAGCTTTCGGGCCAATCGTATTCAACCAATTTTATTTGGTCTATACTACCAGAGCTCTTGTGAACTTAAATATCAGTGGCACAGTTAACTAAGCACAGCTTAAGTAGATTTTGTTAATCTTTTTATTGTTTTACGTCTAATGATGTTTTTATTAATTATTGTTTATAGCGCCCGCTCGATTCCCAATGAAGAGTAAGACAGTACAAGTGACTGCTGGTGAAGCAGCACATTTACAATGTGCTGCGTCAGGTGACGCACCCCTCGAAGTAAGCTGGCGCAGCCCTCATCATCATACGATTGCTCACCATTTGGATCAAAGGTATCTATTTTTTTGTAATGCGGGAAACATTTATTCATTCCTTCGAAGGCAAGAAATTCACAATCGAAGAAACTTGGTGCCGTTCTTATAATGAGAATATATGCTAAATAATAAACAGTTAAATTTTATATAGTTCTAAAAATATATAACATTATTATTTTACTAAACCCTTAGATATACAATACGAGAGCAAGTATTAGATGACGGACTGGTGTCTGAACTGAGTATACTTCAGACTTATCGACAAGACACTGGAGCCTTAACATGTCGAGCATCAAACGCGTATGGCCAAGACGAAATGTTAATACACTTGGTAGTCCAAGAGGTAAGAATCGACCCCATATGTTATCAACTTAGTTTTTTACATTTGTTACAATTAATAATTTAAATTAACTTTATGACAGGTTCCAGAAATGCCGAAAAACATAAGAATCATAGATCAACAATCACGATCTATCCAAATATCTTGGACTCAACCGTATGCTGGGAATAGTCCTATAATCAACTACATAGTACAATACAAGGAAGCACCAGGTAACTTACATAACATTTTTTTTGCGTCACTCTGTATCCCGCACACAGAAGGGTAGGCAGAAGGAACCTAGTGTAGTGTTAAAACACTCCTTTCTTGTTTTTCTGCCAAATGCTGGAGTCATTGAGTGTTGAGTGGTGGAACTCAACGCTACGGGATAAGTACTTAAGGAACTAAATATAATTTATCCTTAACAACGTTTCAGAGCCATGGCCTACAACGCCACAAAAAGTAATAGTACCTGGAAGCGTAACATCGGCTAGTGTCCAAAATCTCCAACCAGCCACATCATATCACTTACGAATAATTGCTGAAAACCGTCTCGGACAGAGCGAGCCCAGTCAGCTGGTGCAAGTTACTACAACTGAAGAAGGTAATTCATTTGCCTGGAGTAGGTATACCAGTTTGATTGTAACTCCAAACTGAAGTTACCGACAGGTTTAGTTTAGCTGCATTAAGTTTGGTAAACCAAATACTATGTCGATTGTTTGAATTCCAAATGATCCAGAGGAAATTAAATTTTATGATAATAAAGTTTACGTGCACATTCGATATATAATATAGTTATAATCAAAATGAATCGTCTGTACGTGGAAGATATATAATAAAAAAATATTTGAATTTTTGTCTGTTTATCTATACGTTTGTTTTTGCTAATCACAGAAAATTCTTACCCGCAATTAAATAATGAAGTTTTCGCTATTTTGGTAAGCCTACCTTAACATTTAGTGTTTGTATAGTTTCAATCGGATCATAAATGTAACACGATCAACATAAGGAACCTAATGTTAAGGCACTATGTTCTCCATTTTCGTCATATTTTTCCGAGACATTGCTTGTTGAGATGTAGAACTTAACGCCACACTTTATCTTGTTACCAGAGCAAGAAAATAAAAGTTTAAATTAAATAATTCATTCTCCTGAGTGGGCACAAACCCACACTCGTCGGGCTCCCGGCCGTTACTTTAATATTTCCTCAATATTTTTCACATTATTAAATAAGTTTTATGTAAATTTTAGTACCAAGTGGCCCACCTCTAGACGTGCGGGTGGAAGCCAAAAGTTCAACAGAGTTGACAGTCACTTGGGACCCGCCGCAGCGAGATCTTTGGAATGGAAACATTTTAGGATACTACGTGGGGTTTCAAGAAGTAAGTTCTACGTAACCATTCTTCTAGGTTAAACATTATTTTTCTCATAAAAATAATAGTTTTATTTAGTGTAAATAGAGTTTTTATTATTTAATTAGATAATAATATATATATATAAGATAATATGATAGTTGGTCGAGGTACTGTGTCCTCTTAGATAGGTTAGAGTACCGATCCTACAGGGGTTGGTGAAAGAAGTGTCCTTTTATTACACGGGTTACAAATGTTAACATATTTTTAGCTTTACCTGTATCCCTCAAAGCAGTGCAGACAGAGGGTAACTTAGTGTTAAGACACTCCCTTCTCCATTTTCTGCCATATTCTAGAGGCATTGTGTTGAGTGGTGAAACTTGACGAGGAATCGAACCCACACCTCTCGCGTTTACAGTCACACATTGTGCCCGGGCGCCACGACGACAAGCCTCATAATTATTTACTTAATTTTAACAACAAGTATTTTGGCAAGGATAACTAATTTGCTTATTCTAAATTTCCTATATATTTTTCCAGTTAAACAGTAATAGCACGATATTGAGTGCAAGTGGTCCTGGAGGAGCTTCCTATACTGTCAGAACAGTGGAGGGTACGGGGGTGGCGCGTGCTCGTACCACCTTGTCTGGTCTTCAAAAGCATGCAGCTTATGCAGTAGTCGTACAAGCGTATAATAGCCGAGGAGCTGGACCTGCCTCGCCGCCTACTACGGCCACTACTATGGAAGACGGTGAGATATTACTTTGGATTTTGCGATAGCTAAAGGATGTTCAATAAAAATAACTTTAATGATATTATTAATGTAACTTTAAATGTTTAATAATAATTTAATTTATAAACATTTTTCGTGTGTATTGATGATTGTTCCACTTTCACGCGTGAATTACTGAACAGATTTAGGTGAAACTTTACAAGTAACATAGCTTGTACATTAGAATAACACTCAGGCTACAATGTATATAAGTATATAGATTTTGTATAATTCTATTATTTAACAGAAGCTTTAAGCAGGCGAAGCAGTGTTTAGATCGTTAGTCGAGAAATAATTTAAATTAATATTTAAAATTAAGAAACGAATATTTATAAAGTGGAATACATATAATGTAAACATATACTAAATATAAATTTCATAATTTTCTAATATAATTCCTCCCACAGTTCCAAGCTTACCACCTGGTTCTCTGCAATGCAACGCGCTAAGTTCCCAGTCGGTGCGCGTCACGTGGGAGCCGCCGCCTATGCGCGGACGTAACGGGGTGCTGCAAGGGTACAGGGTTACTTATGCACCAGTCACAGATTGGTATGGTAAGTATTTTGGATTACCAAACCAAACAAAATTTAAGAAACTTTTTTTCAGTTTTATGCTGTATCTGGCTAATAGCAGGGTAGGCAGATGGAACCTCGTGTTAAGACCGGTCCCTACTCTCTGCTGAATTTTTGAGGTAATGCGTATCGAGTAACGGAACTCAACACCGCCTTTTGCCCTAGTATCAAAGCAAAAAAATGAAAATAGTAATAAATAAAATATTACATATTAACTAAAAAAAACATTACAGGAAGCGAAGAAGCAGTAACAAAGCAAATATCAGGCCTGCACACGACTCTGTCTGGTCTTCGTCGATACACGAACTACTCGGTCACAGTGTGCGCCTTCACCGCGGCAGGTGACGGCGTGAGGGCAGCACCTGTGTATTGTCATACTGAAGAAGATGGTATTTTATATTTATTTTATTTTGTTAATATGTATTTTAATTTACTAAAAATTTTATTGTCTTTTAATATTTACATTAAAGAAGTATTTGAAAATTTTATGTTATACATTGATTGTAAATTCGCATTACAAATAAAAAACTTATTAAAAAATATAAAGGAAATTCTGTTTTTTTTTTTTAAAGTAAAATAGCTATGGTATCTTAACTTACTAATATATTTCGTTGTTTTATCTATAGAATAGAACTTAATTAATTCTTTAAAAATTAAATAAAATAAAGTATGCTTCACTGATATTTTTCAGTTCCATCAGCACCAGCTGACATCAAAGCTGTAGTGTCTTCGCGAAATAAAATTTTAGTATCCTGGTTGCCACCCGCATCGCCTAATGGGGTGCTCGTGGGGTACACGCTTTATATGAGCGTTATTGAAGATGGTCGTGAGGTACGAATAGTTTTCGTTTTTACTATTTAAATATATTTTTACATTTAATATTTAATATTTTTATTTTTAATATTTAATATTTTTACATTTAATATGACTTAATTTGGTTACTGCCCAGTGAGGTTCACTATACGTTCTAATGAAGAAGTGATTGCAAGGCTTTTACGCAGCACCGTTGTTTTTATCTGTGTAAAAGTTTGTAATAAATCACCTATAAACTTTTCCATTTACTTTACGCAGTATTTTTTAATAAGTTTAATTTAATGAAAATTGTAGTCTTGCATAACTCAACATAAAATAGCAAAAAACCTGAAATATTAATTATTTTTTTAGCTTCACGCTAACGTTCCGAATATACACTTCCACCCCCACTTTCCACCGAATATGAAAGACTAGGTAGACGTGACTTACGCGTTAAGTGGCGTAACTGAACGCCGCGCTTTATCTCGGTACCACAGCAAGGAAAAGAAAATATTAAAATTTAATTTCCTCAAGTTGGTAACGAACCCACAACTATTAAAGTTTGTAAATAGAATATGTCTATGTAAAAAACTTACAGGAAGGAACCCACAAACGCATGTTATCACCGAGCACGCTATCCCACGAGACGGCGCGCTCCCCACCGCGAGCGACGCATCAGTTCTGGGTGTCCGCCTCCACCAGATTGGGCGAAGGAGACGCTACCAGGGTCGTTACTGTACTACCTTCTGATACTGGTAAATAAATATATTAACATTTACTTATATTTTTATATATGTATCACTTTACAAGGATAGAAAAACTAAATAAAAATCAATTCAAAGTAAAAATAATAATCTATATACGAGTATATAAAAGGATTTGTCCTCACTGACTGAGGTAAGACGCGCGCACAGCCGTAACCGCTGATGATAGAAACGTGAAATTTGGACAGATGTTTACTTTCGTAATCTGGACATCCACTAAGAAGGGATTTTGAAAAATTTTAACCCTAAAGGGGTGAAATAGGGGTTGAAAGTTTGTATGGAAAAAAATTTAAATCGGCACAGATTTTTATAAAATTTGAAATTTTTAAAAGTATTTAATTGAACACGTGTTTCATCGTTTTCTCGAATTCTCCCCCTAAGGGTGCAAATATGGGGTTGAAAGTTTGTATAGAATTTTTTTTTAAATATGCACAAATTTTTATAAAATTTGAAATTCAGCCTCTATAAAGTATTTAATTGAAGACATGTTTCATGGTTTTCTAGAATTCACCCCCTAAGGATGCAAGTAAAGGGTTGAAAGTTTGTATGGAAAAATCTTTAAATCGCCACCGATTTTTATAAAATTTGAAATTAAGACTTAAAAATATTTCATTGAACACTTGTTTCGTGGTTTATTAGAATTCACGTCTAAATAAGCTAGCGAAGCTGCGCGCGTCCGCTAGTTACAGATATATAAAAAATTTTGACTTAAAAATTAACTAAAATAAATATTAATGATACAATTACAGTACCTGCAAGAATAACATCATTTAGTAGAAGCATAGTCACGCCGTGGAAAGAGAACATATCTCTAGCTTGCAATAAAGTGGGAGTTCCGATACCATCCACCACCTGGAGCATGAATGGCGCGCTGCTGGAGTCCACTTTGAGGAAGAACGTTACAAGCGACGGAACTCTAGTTATTAGGTACTTTTCCGTTTTTATTTTTCATAATAAGTGATTCGGAGTGTAGATTCCCTCTGGATTCTACTAGGTTCCCTTTGCCTACCCAGCTGTGTGCAGGATACAACGTGAAGCTGATTTAATATGAGAGAAAGTGTATAAATAAAGTATCAAATTTGATAATATTTCAGAATCTTGACATGAAATGGAAATTGAACGATTTCCTCAACTGAAAATCGAACCCCAATTTTTCGCGTTTACAGTTAAATTCTTTTAGCCTTGCGCCACGACTGGCTTCAATGTGAATAATTCTAAAATTACTATATATTTAAATTGTTGTATGTTTATGTACTTTATATAATATACCTTTTAACTGTCCCCAGCATGACACAGTACGCTGATAGTGGAAACTACACATGTCTGGTGGAAAACGCTCACGGGCGGGACGAGGTTACTTATGGCGTAGAAGTTAAAGTGCCTCCACAACCTCCTGTGCTGGCGGTCGTCGATTCTTATGCCGACTCTCTACATTTACAGTGGAGTGATCAGGGTGACGGCGGCAGTCCTATATTAGGTCAGATTTAATTTTACTATTTTATTTTGAAGATAAGACTTTAATTGAAATTACATTTCAAATTAGAGTAAACTGATATTATTATTTTTCCCTTTTAATTTCTCAGAAAAACATACAACCAAAAATTCTATATAGTATCAAGCAAATAAAAAATCAATTTTGTAATTTAGTTAATTTATAATAAGTACAATTATCTATCAGATATATTAACGTAAAAACTACAATAGTTATCTATATATATAAAAGGACTTGTCCTCACTGACTGAGGTAAGACGCACGCACAGCCGTAACCGCTGTGCGTAGAAACGTGAAATTTGGACAGATGTTTACTTTTGTAATCTGGACATCCACTAAGAAGGGATTTTGAAAAATTTTAATCCTAAAGGGGTGAAATAGGGGTAGAAAGTTTGTATGGATTTTTTTTTAAATCGGCACTGATTTTTATAAAATTTGAAATTTAGATTTTTAAAAGTAGTTAATTGAACACGTATTTCATCGTTTTCTAAAATTCTCTCCCTAAGGGTGAAAATAAGGGGTCGAAAGTTTGTATAGAGTTTTTTTAAAATCGGCACCAATTTTTATAAAATTTGAAATGCAGACTCTTAAAAGTATTTAATTGAACACATGTTTCATGGTTTCCTAGAATTCTTCCCCTAAGGGTGCAAATAAGGGGTTGAAAGTTTGTATGGAAAAATCTTTAAAACGCCACCGATTATTATAAAATTTGAAATTTAGACTCTTAAAAATCTTTAATTGAACATGTGTTTCATGGTTTTCTAAAATTCACCTCCCTAAGGGTGCAAATAAGGGGTTGATAGTTTGTATGGAAAAATCTTTAAATCGCCACCGATTTTTATAAAATTTGGAATTTAGACTCTTAAAAATATTTCATTGAACACATGTTTCGTAGTTTGTTAGAATTCACCCCTAAATACGCAAGCGAAGCTGCACGCGTCCGCTAATCTATATATATAAAAGGACTTGTCCTCACTGACTGAGGTAAGACGCACGCACAGCCGTAACCGCTGTGCGTAGGAACGTGAAATTTGAACAGATGTTTACTTTCGTAATCTGGACATCCACTAAGAAGGGATTTTGAAAAATTTTAACCCTAAAGGGGTGAAATAGTGGTCCAAAGTTTGTATGGAAAAAAATTTAAATCGGCACCGATTTTTATAAAATTTAAAATTTAGATTTTTAAAAGTATTTAATTGAACACGTGTTTCATCGTTTTCTAGAATCCCTCTAAGGATGCAAATAAGGGGTTGAAAGTTTGTATGGAAAAATTCTTAAATCGCCACCGATTTTTATAAAAATGATATTTAGACTCTTAAAAATATTTCAACGAACACATGTTTCATGGGTTACTAGAATTCACCCCTAAATACGCACGCGAAGCTGCGCGCGTCCGCTAGTATTATATATAATAATTATATCTCCTAAAATAAAATTCCAGGCTACGTAATAAACTATAAACGAGAACACGGGGATTGGGAGGAGTTACAAGTGGAAGCGGGAACCTCAGAGCATGTGTTACCAAACCTCTGGTGCGGAACCCGCTACCAGCTCTACATAACTGCCTTCAATCGTATCGGGACTGGGCTACCTTGTGACATCGTACATGCGTATACTAAAGGCACAGGTAATTAATTAATTAATTTTTATTTATGAAATTAATATGTTAATAAATTATACTAATTAATTAATTTTTATTTGATGAACCGGCCAACTTAAGTTGTTTGAATATGAAGTGGATTTTTACAATGTAAATAAACTTAAGTTTGCTTAAACTTAAGTTTATTTACATTAACTTAAGTTTATTTACATTGTAAGAATCCACTTCATTCCAAATTTCATAACTGTAGGTCCATGGGAAGTACCCTATATGTTTCAATTACGCGATTCATAAATTTCATACAAAATGCAACAAAAACGCTGCATAAATGCTCTTATCTTTTGATTGCGTTGACTTAGAAGCTTGATATTTCCTTCCTAAGTTACCGTAGATCAAAATATTTAATATTAACCTTAACATCTCTACTCTATCTCGAGATAAACGATAATTACAGACAGACGAACAACAAAGTGTATAAGAGTTCCGTCCTTTTTGTGGTACGGAACCATAAAAATGACTGATTTCACTTTTCATGTTTTAGTGCCAGTAAAACCGAAACATTCGCAAATGATAACCCTGAACACGACTACAGTGACGGTGTGGCTGGACTCGTGGGGCGACGGTGGATGTGGTATTCTATACTTCGTTATAGAGTATAGGGAGATAAGCCAGTCACAGGTTTGTTAACATCATTATCATATATATATATATATATATATAATCATTTTCTTATAATAATATTAAATAAAATTCACATTAAAATATCACAGACCTAAAATATTTTTTTTTTGCATCACTTAAACTTAAATAAAGAATTTATTTATTTATTTATTTACTTGTACCCCCCACACAGCAGGGTAGGTTTAATTCTAAGACTGATGTGTTGCCCTCTCTACTTCACATTAACTTAAAACATAACCACTAGGGTAGGCACAAGGAACCTGGGAACCTATTGTTAAAACACTCCCGTTTAATATTTTCCGCTGAATTGCAAGGCGAAGAAATCCAAATATCAAATACTTTCATTTCCCCAAATATGAATTGAACCCACAACCCCAACCCTTGTGCCGCTGCGCCACGACGATCTTTACTTATAATAATAAAGTGAATTACCATTTCCTAGTGGCGTCTAGTATCAAACAGCGTGCAGGCAACAGAGCGAGTGTTCAGCGTGACCGGCCTCAGCGCCGCCACGCACTACCAGCTGCGTATAACGGCGCACAACAACGCGGGCCACGCTTTGGCACTGTACAACTTTACTACGCACTCCTTAACTGGCAGTAAGTTATTACTTACTTACCTGTTATTTTTAGCTTCACGCTGTATCCTACATGTAGTGGGGTAGGCAGAGGGAATCTAGAGTAAAGACACTACGTTTTTTATTTATTCTTTACTTTCTTCTCCTCTTTGTCACTAGTAGGTATACAGGGTGTCCCAGGAGTCAACGATAAAACGAAACCAGGTGATAGACCAAGTCGTGACAGTTATGAGAAAAATATAAAAAAAAATCTTTGTCATGTATTTTTCATATCATATTGATTTTAAAAAATATCGGAAAAACCGACACCCTGTGATGATTTTTCAAGTCCCAGGACTACAAATATTACTCTTTCTTCATTTTTTTTTCTGTAATGTAATCATGAGTAACCCTTCTGTGAATTACAGCTTAAGATTGAAACATACCTGCATCAGTTTTCAATAAAATATCGTGTTTTTGCCAAACATTAAATTCAAAATATTTAGTACACCCAACTTTAACCGATTGTACTATAAAAAAAATGTACTACACTGTTTGTGCAAGTAACTTTAAAAGTTGGCGCATTTAATCTGGATTCCGAAATGGTACGACACTTGCTGGATTACTTCT
>JAEBDU010013512.1:222403-248962 GCA_016802625.1 Heliconius numata | reverse complement strand
AGTGCTGTGTGCGGTGTCATAGCTATGTATTACACATTACATGCGGCTAAATTGAGGGACAGAGGAGCTATTCTAAGAATTCTAAGCATATTAGGTAGTTGTAAAGATGGTAGAGCATATGAAGATCCATTTTTACATGCATTAGTAGCTTTGTTAATACAGCTTCCTGATGAATTCCAAGGTGAAGATTTCAGTACTGTGCTATTTGATGAATTTTTCTTTGCTGGTTTGTCAAAGGACAATGTTACGAGGCATTTACTGAAATTGCTATGGTACATTCATCCAAAGCTACCAGAGACTAGAATTCAAACTTTAATGAAAGCTTTACAGCCAGGAACACAACACAATGAATCTGTTCATAAACTATATGAAACATTACTACAGAAAATGCATACACAAGCAGAACCAGCACCTAGTACTAGTGAAATGGAATATTTGGATTCACCTCTCATGAGTGTTCCAACACCAGCACCTTATCATATGTAATATTATAGTATAAACACTATATTAAGTTATTAACATGTCTATGAAATATATTTGAATATATTATATCTTAATAAAGATAATAAGTTAAAATAATGTCCATTTATTTATTTTTAAAATTTTAAAAACCCTAACATTGAAATAAAAAGCTCGACAATTTTGTTTTTAACTAAATAAGTTAAAAGTAACTAAATTAAATTTAACAGGAATAAGGACAATAAATAAAATTCACACAATAATCACTGTAAAATTTATTCATTAGTACTGACTTATTATAAACATTACAAAACAGTAGAAATAAGAAGTTAAATAAAATAAAAAATAATATAAAATTAAATTCTATATAAAGTTCTTTGGACGGATAAGAAACTGAGCATGTTTAGGCGAATAAGTCTTAGTATAAGTATTTATTATTTTAGATATAGTTACAATATATATGTAAATGTGAAGGCGTTTAACATTTTATGCGTGACGTTCGCGACGATCCGGCTTCAAATCCAGTGAGTGCAAAGACCTTAGAGACCTGGAACGTTCAAATAAGGAGGGGTCCGTGTAAATGGGCTCGCTGCCGTCGTCGAACGCGTTCGCCAGACGACCTGATGATCCAGCCTCTTCTCCTATGTCAGTGAAATTTCTGCCTAATCCACTGAAAATATTTGATCAGTAAATGTAATTTAGTTAAAAAAAGTAAGTTTCGTTTAACCCCACGGTAAGACGACATTTGGATGAAAATTTTAGAACAGAAATGAATAGAAGAAAAATTTAATATTCTCTTAAAGAAAAAATCGAAATAATAATTTATGATATTTTTTTAAGTATTTGTCTTAAGTAGTTATTAATAAATTTAGTAGCAATTAATAAATTATGAAATACATTTTACAACCTTCACATATAAACCTTAATTATTATTTTATTGAGAATTAATGTATTTGATACATCAATTCTCAATAAAATAACAATTAAGGCTATTCATGGCGCAGGGGCACATATGAGACAGTTTGTGGGTTCGTTTCCTACTAGGGGAAATAAAATGTTTAATAAATTCATTTCTTTGCTCCGGTGTCGAAGTAGAGCGCTGCGTTAAGTTCAACCTCGCAACACGCTGTGCTTCCAGATTTCAGCGGAAAATGGGGAATGGAGACTCTTAAAATTAGGATCTCTGCACCTACCTTGTGGTGTGGGGAATACAGCGTAAAGTAAAAGGAAATAAAACTAATAAGTAATAAATACCTTAAAGAGAATGGTTTATGTAAATGTGAAGCGGAGAACAGAGAGGGTCGAGTGGGGCGCGGAGCGGGTGCGGCGGCTCGTGGCGCTGACACCTCTATGTTCTTGCGGACCACGCGCCAATAGCGCCTGCGGATAGATAAAAGCAATTGTTTTAGAGAAATGTTTTAAAAAAACGTTTATTTATTTGTTTATGAAATGCTTATACAGTACAAGTCGTTGCTGTACAATACTTAAATTATTCATCTAACTCTAGGGCGGCCAAGACTTGTCCGTCGATCGTATTGTATAATTTATAACTATTACAATTTATTTAATTTGTTAGAATTTCGAAATTGATGAATAACAATAATATAAGGCTGAGAAGTCAGAGCGAAAAGTGAAGAAAGTGAATCCTGCTACATGCCAATTTTTATATATTTTCTAAAAAATATTCTACAAAAGTTGCACTGGAACAAAACTGTGTTTTTTTTATAAGTTTTGCTTGTTTACGCTTGCATATTATAGTCTCTCTATCAACTATAAAACGACCAAAACAAGTTAATTTCTCGTTGTTTAGTAAAGGAATTACTAACTTGTAGACGTATAGCGCGACGCACAACAGCGCCAGCAGCAGCGCGAGTAGCACGCACAACGCGGCGAGCAGCGCGCGGTAGTGCTGTGACGTCACGCACACGCCGGCCACCTCCACCACCACCGGTGCTGAGTCTGCTGCATTCTCTTCCAGCAGCTCGTTGCGGTTATCGAACACCTGGTTTTTTTGGAATTTGGTTTTTAGCAGAGTAGGCAGAGGGAACCTCCGCCTCCCTGCCTCACTTTCCGCCGATATTTTAAAGTATTGCGTCTCGAGTAGCGGAACTCTACGTTGCGCTTTGCATTCCAGAGCAGAATAACAAAATAAACATAATGCATAAATAATTATGCATTCCTCAGAGTAGGAATCTGACGCCAACCATCACCTTTAATTCACACTCTTAGGCCGCGGTCTGCGGTCTGCGTCAAATTCAATGATTTCTTTTATAATTAAAGCCAACTTTAGAAAATATATTTTTTTCTGACGTATTTTATTACGACAAAGAAGATAATTTTTAGAAGCTTTGATAATTTATGTTCATTTTATTATTTAAAAAATCGAAAGTACCTACTTTTCCATTTCCACCATTTCTCTGCTTGTTAAAATCAATCTTTTGTATATTTGCTTAATTTGCATACAGATATCTATACTTACTAAATTAGCAATTAAAATAGATATTTACTTTAGGATAAATATAATTTTGAATATAAGTATAAAATAAGATAACAAAGACTATGCTTACTTCAATCATTTTCCTAACATGGCTGGGCGTTTCTACTTCATCCTTCAAATATTTATCAACTTTAGCTTCTTCATACGACACTTTATATACTGACGCTTCACTCTTATTGTCTGTTTTGTTTGCTTTTTGATCATCTTCTTTGACTTCTGCATCTTCTGTTTCGGTTGAGTTTACTTCTCTACGCTTGCGACCAAATGAGGGTTCAGAGCGACCTGTGTGACTTGGACAATATGCCTGCAAAATAAATATTATATTTAATTATGTACCTATATTATATTTTTTTCAATTAAATTGTGAACTTTTATTATATAATTGTTTATTATATTAACTCCACCATTTTCCGGATATTCCCGGACTATCTTTTCCAGTTTCACGCTCCACCCACTTATGAAGGTATTGCGTGTTAAATGGAGGAACTCAACACCGCGCTATGCCTCTATAGCAGAGCGAAGAAATAAAGATGTTATATATTAATTTAATAAATATAATCATTTCTTCAAGCGGTAATCGAACCCATAACCTGTCTGAACTAGCCTCTTTAATAATATAATATGACATATATAATTGAGCCTTGTTATTTATTATTAGAAATATGAATACAAACAAGGCATGTTTGTTTAAGCTGCACAAATACAGTTTATATTGAGATAACCTGGAGTTAACCCCAAGATATTACTATTTAGCATATTTATATTTTTATTAAGCCCAATTGACGTAAGCAGCTATCGTACGATGATAAGTTGTATTATGATTCTTGTTTTCTTATTGTATTGGGATGTTTGTATAACCAATTTATTTTACAGAAAACCTACCTACCTACCTACCATTAAATAAAAAAAACGGCTTTTCTGACAGAAGGAACCTATTGTTAAGATGGTCTGTTCCTCATATTCCGTCCATTTTTTGAGGCAGGAATCGATATAACAACCGTCCCGTTAACAATTAGACGTTGGGCCACTGCACCACGTCGGTCACAAATTCATTTAAGGTAACACAAGATAGTAAAATCGGATTCCGCCCAAAAAGACTTATATTAAATTATCTTTGTTAAATTTATTATACGCTAGAAAGCACAAATTAAAACATTATTAACAAAATTATAACAAACTTACCGGTTGGCAGCCATCTCGACACGTCCTAACAGTAGCTTCGAATACTAAGAAATTGGATTCGGGTATTTTGAACGCATTGAATCTAGCTTCAAGTGAATCACCGCTACGACCTTTGTCCAGTTCAGGGAAAACATCTGGATCGACCGGACATCTTAAAACATAATTCAAACATTTCATTTATAATCCACAAATATTATGTTTATTTTAAAATATTATACTAATTCTAGAAGCAATTATGCTAATTCTGGAATTAATAACATCGCTAAATAAAAACGTTTTATGCCATTCAAGAATGCATAAAGAATTTCAAATACGACTTTCCATATATAACAAATTTTAAACATACTGATGGAGAGATTATTTTAAAAACTTTATGTTTTACGTAAGCAAACGACAGAAAAATTAAGAAAGACCTATTTTAATTGGCTATACTTACCCAACCCGATCGATGAGTTGAACTGAACGTCCTGAATAAGGATCTCTGGCTATCACATTAGTTGCAAATATGTCCGTAGCATAATTATATCCGTCTTGGGCCTCCAATCTAAATGTTAAAGGATCGCCAACAGCAATGGTAGTCGTTGGTCTTCCTTGATATAGAATTAGTAAACGGACCTTCGAATTCAGAGAACTCTCCTCTGGTAGATATTCTATTGGTATGGGACTTCCGGACCTGTCGACCAAGTCATAGCCAAAACTATTGTTAGATTTAAGATTGTATTGCTTTTTGATTGATTGGTACTTTGAATGAAATCTGCATACGAATATATTTAAAAAATATATAGATGTTAATTAATTTAAAGTTTATAGAAAATAATATTTTTAACTAGAAATAAATTGGCCTAGCAACTGTAGAAAGTGAACTTAGATAGCTTTCAGACCAGTTAAACCAGACTAGACTAGTAAGAGGCTAAGAGATTTCATTCAAAGTTCATCGTTAGTAGCTGTTAGTTAATAACAGCACTCAAAATCATAAAATACACTACAGTCCCATACACACAAATATTAACACGACTAAATAACGCCAAACAAAAACAAAATTCAACACACGAAAACTTTCACAAAATTGAAATTCGAAAACTAAAAAAGTAACACAAATATAGAGAGTATAATATTATACAGTAATTCAAAGAAACCTTAAATCCCGAAATATTTTAGAAAAGCTCATATAAAACTCTGAAATCTCACACTCAAATGAAAATCACACGATCTGTTAACGGTTAATCCTCACATTCACAATATTTACTATGTCTATAGAAAAACAGGTATTGAGTTCGAAATAAATACAAAATAAGTACAAATAAATAATAATATTTTCTAATATGTTTCATATTGTTTTTAATCTTTTTCGCTGTTTTTCAATAGACAATAAAGTTATATTAGAAATCTCACCCAGCCCCTATATAGTTGGATGTGACTACAGCTTCAGCGGGTCCTCGGAACAAGCATGTCAAGTTAAATCGTTTATCCCGTGAGGTTTGGACGTTGTCACTAAATTGGACTACTACTATATTCGTCATTGTATCTCCGTACTGCCAAAAATGTATTAAATATTTAGAAAAAAAACAAGTCGCATATAATATAAAGATATTATTCTTAGTTAACATTTAATTATTAAAATACGTACATAAATAACAAATAAAAGAACTAAATAAAACTGTATTGGAAGAGGACATTCTCCTCTCTCCTCACCTCCTCTCTATATTCAATACAGACGCAGTTGTGTAACAGATTATATTAAAATAATATGAAACAAATAAAAATCACAAAAAACAAAATAAAAAAATATAAGAAAAAAGCACGGACGACATCGGTCTGTGGTGACTTTTACTTAAAAAAAAACCTAAATAAAACTCACTCGTTGCGTCCCACATTCCGGATACCCATGAGCCCCGGTTATCCGTAACACGTTGTTGGTGCCGCCGTTACCGCGGAAGAAGCATCGATCGTAAAACCCGTAAGTATACATCCTGCCATAGAAGCCTTCGGGAAGTCGAAGCGTGAACTCCATACCGTCTTCATTGCAAACTTGTGACACTACAAATGTTTGATGTTATGTTTTAGTTTCTTTTTTTTTTTGTATTCATTAAGCACATTTCAGTCAAACCCTTTCATTTAATACCCATATTAGGTAGGTTATGGAAAAAAATGTAATTGGCCATGTTGTTGCAACGGCCATTTTGAATTAATAGCAATATTGATTATATATTATGAAATTTCATTGCCATCAGCACTAAAGTCGTAAATCAATTTTTAGGTTAATCGGAATATTAATAATAGGAAGTGGTCCAAATTCAGCTTAAAAATTTCACATACGCTATCACAACATACTAAGTACTAACACGATCAGTTAAATAAAAGCTTATAAAATTACACTCATAGTACATAGTACTCAGTATATAGAAAATTATGCTATAATAACAGTATTTATGTTTCTAATTAACCATAGTGCCCATATGGACACTATGGTTACAAAATGGACGAAATACGTCAATTTAAAAAAGTATTTACCATCCAAACAATCATCAGCAATACGTCCCAAAGCTCGTTCATAGAAATCGTATTCATTGGCGGTGTTGTCAAAGTGCGCGGGGTTGGCGGCGTCCAGCTCCCGAGTGTCGCGGTCGCTCAGTTCGCAGTTGTCACGCGGTTCTGCACCGTAAGCTCCTTCCCTGGAATGTCTCGGAAGGTTAATATTATTATAATTATTAAAGTAAACGTCACTAATAAAAAATATCACAATGTATGCAGACCATACGCTTAGTGGCATAGTAGATAAACCTAGCTGAAAACAGTAATTTTTCTTTCATCTTCACGCTTTATTGTGCATTAATATGCATGCACTAGGTTCTTACTGCCTTCCCTGCCTTATAGAAAGAGAGAATCTAGAGTGTAGAAGATAATTCTTTCTCATCTCTCTCTCCAAATAATTTACTAATAAATATGTCAAATAAACTTCGATGTCTGTTGTCAGAACAATCAGACAGGGTCCTTGGATGGTTTCCAAGAGACGCGGGATCAAATCCCGATACGTTAAATTTTTTATACGTTTTGTAAATAAGTACACGCTTACCTGTAGTTGAACGAACGGCAGATAAAGTCCCTCGCTTCAATGCACTCACGCTGACAATGTGCTAGCGACTGAGCTGTTGTGAAACGACGAACGAACCGACGCTGCATCCTTTGTCTACCAACTTGTCTGAAACTATCCTCCTCACATCGAGACCCTTGCCATGGTCTTTGGCCTATTGGAGGTCGTCCTCCTATTGGTCCCCCGATGGGTCCCCCTATTGGTCCACCAATCGGTCCTCCTATAGGGCTCCCTAGTGGACCTCCGATATGACCACCGATGCCATTACCAATGGGAATGCTTACAGGACCAGTTGCTGGCCCTATCGGTCCATCTGGCTCGTAACCACCATAACCTCCGCCTCCTATATGAAATGTTAGCTTTTAGTTTCCGAAACTCATCCTTACTCCTATGTAGTTTTCTAAAATTTTATTAATTTATAAAAACCAACTTACCTATCGGCCTATCTAAACCTTGTGGCGGATAGCTACCTCGGTAACCGCCAGGTCTATCCGTTGGTCGCCTCACACCGAATGTAGGCCTTGGTTCTATTGGATATCTAAGAAATAAATGCAGATGTTAAAATCATAAATACACATAGCTACTTTCAGCTATAGTACGCTGGACGAGTCGCTTAGCTGAATATGTGTTTGTAAAGATTTTATTTTAGGAATTTTACTTATTTTTGATTATTATCTTCGCAAATGAACAATGCGAAATTATTTACAAGGCCAAGCTTCAGAGCGGCCATGACTCGTCGACGGCACTGTAAATAAAAGATTAAAAAAATATAATATACCTATCAGCTCCAGGACGAACTCCTCTATCTGGAAACCGATCGTTAGTTGGGAAACGATCACCAGAAGCAAAATCTGAACCATAATGACCGCCTCGTCCATAACCTGAATGATAATTGATATATACAAGATAAATTATTTCACTAATAAAATAGTATAGTGAAAAAGCATGTTTACATGTTCCTTTTAAATATATTATTGTGAACGATATGCTTACCAGGATATGAAGATCCAGTCGGTGGATATTTATCATACAACTCAGGATATCGATCGCCACCCAATGGCACAGGATCACGATTTACACCAACTGGATAGCGATCGAACGGATATCTACCCCAATCATTAGTTCCGGGATAGCGGTCCTGATCGTATCTGTCAGGATAACGGTTAAGCCATGGCCTGGGATATCTGTCCCTCTCAGGTATCGGATACCTGTCATTTGGGTACCGTCCAGGTGGGAGCCTGTCAGGATAGACGTCTATAGGATATTTACTAATGGGATATCTGTCGGGAGGAGGATATCTACCAATGTCATTTGGAGAATCATAAACAGGGAATCGTCCGTCTACTGGGTATCGATCTCGATCCGGATACCGGTCTCTATCCGGATATCTAGCGGGATATCTATCAACACCGGGAGGATATCTATCTGAGGGTGGAGGATATCGGTCGGATGGGAATCTGTCGGGACCTACGCCAGGTGGGTATCTATCTTCCGGATATCTGTCTGCTGGATATCGGTCGCCCGGGTATCTGTCCGGGTAGGGATCGGGGCCGGCCGGGTAGCGGTCGTCGGGGTACCGGTCCGGCCGCGAGGGGTAGCGGTCGCGGTCGCGATCGTCTTCGTAATAGCGATCGTCGTCCGGGTAGCGGTCTACGCCGGGCGGATATCTGTCTCGATCTCCGTTATTACTACCACCTTGAAAAGTTCATGTTTTCATTAGTAAAAATAATTCTTAATTTGCGATAGACTACTGAGGAGGTTCTCTACGTGCTATTTAATTCTACATGTGTGTTAAACTATAAAAATAATCTACATACTTTCTACATACTACACTACGAAAAAAAAGATATTTTAAAATTAACTTACAACCAACCACATGTCTACCAAGACTAACTTAACAGAAAATATAAACACAGATAATATTCTAAACACTATTTTCATGCAATTTTCAATATTCTATGTATATATAAAAAATTTTACGAGTACGCAATCTATATAGAACAATTCCATGCCAATCGAACCTGATGAATTTGAACCCCAAGACGATTTCGATCCGCCTCCTGAACCCCCGGCGTCAGTTTCTCCACTAACTAGTTGATCTGACACAATAATTTTTGCCAATTTATTTTATTGCATTTTAGCGCTGTTTTCTCATTTCAAAATAGATTACGAATATATTTAAACGATATTTATGTACCTATATATAAATAAAATACATATTCCAATTGATTTTGATCCACCCTTCATAATATATCTGTAACCTAATACGAAGTTCTATTTTCATACTCATTGGTCCCAACGTCACGTGGTTTAGTTATGCAAATTGACCACTTAAGGAGTACTACGCAAATATAGCTCTATAATAGCATCGGTTTAATGTTAGCCGTCGATCTTTATTGATGCCATCCGCTGGGACACCGAGCCATATATAGAAATACAATGTATATTCATATCAGCACTTATTTCTACAGATATGTATAGGCTACTTTAACTCATATATATTTATGAGGCTGGCAAAGTAAACCTTGTGTTTAGACACTCTTTTCCCCACGCACCACCCAAGTTCAAGGCCTTGCGTGTGTGGCGAAACTCAACGCCGCATTTTGTCTGATAACAGAACGAGGAAATGAAAACAATTCATTCTCGCAAGCAGATTTGTACCCACAACCGTCGCAAATACTTATAAAAAAATCCATAAAATAAATAAGAAATATTGACTTACGCATAAGATTCTCGTAGTAATCGAAGTCCGGATCGTATAACAAACGCATGCCATCTTTTTGGTTGTATCTGCTCAACCTACATGTTCTAGCGCGATCACTGTATACGGCTGACCTGTACACATACTTTCCTTGTATCGATAATTTACAGTACAAAAATTACCTCAAGAATATTTATTTACATAATAATTCAATAAATCTTTGTTTATTAGTACCACCGATGGAAACAAATGTATGTCACGTAATCGGTCCTTGAACTTAGTGATTATTATAAAAGTACCAACATTGCACATGGCGTTTGTCATATTTATTACATTTGTAAACACAGTCTAGCCATGCTAAATTAAGATTATTACATCGTATTGCATATTTTATAATAATTAACATTTATTTATTACATATGGAAATTCAGTTAATTGTTTTAAAAGTCCTAATAGACCTACAGCTTCTCCAAGGAGGCAGTTGGAGGCACCTACTTTATAAACACCGAAATCTGAAGCTATTTTTTTCATTATAGGCATTATAATAATTTTATAGCTTAAAACTAGGAACCTAGAGTCTAGTGTTAAGGCAGCCCGTTCTCTATGGGATACTTCCGTTCTCCGCTTTCCACTAATTTGCGCAAATGCACTAGAGGTGCATTAAAAACGTTATAATAAAAACAATATAAAGAAAATCATAAAATGAAAATGAATTGCAAAAGAAAATTCTGTAAAGTGCTGACTTTATTGAAAACCCGTATCGATGTAGGTACTCGTAGTTATTTATAGAATTTTCTCAATATCAGCGTGTCGTATATAACGTGTTATTGCACGCTTAGATTTAACTTGTTTATCTTTTGAAATATACTCGTACATAGTTTTAAAGTAGGACACGCAGTACGATAAAAAAGCATTTGCGTAAATACTATGTTGATTAGCTCAAAGGAAATTACATACAATATTTTCAAGTAACTTTTGTTTTTTCTATAAAATTCTAAAAAAATTAAAAAAAGATATTGTAATTTTAAACGAAATATTTGATGAGGTATTTAAATATGGTATAATTTAAATAAAAGATACGACTATCATTCATTGTGCTGTTGAGTTCTGTCAGTCAAAATTCAATGTCTTCAGAATTCGGCGGAAAGCATCTCATTTATTGTATATATAATAGACGGAGTGTTTTAACACTAGGCTCCCAGGTTCTCTCTGCCTACTCTGCTATGTATGGAATACAGGGTGAAGCTTAAAAAAACTCATACTTATCAGATCAATGACTTATTTATATGATAGTTGCAATCGTAATCAACTAATGCTTTGCAGCATCTTCATAGTGTACAAAACGTCGATTTCCACCATCAGCTTCATCTTATCCCAGAACAATAAAACTATAAAAGATATGATGATACCTGCACTGAAAGCTGGTCTGCCGCAAGCACTCATCCAAGCACTCGCTCAGCGACCTCCCTGTGATCTCAGAGTGGAACTCCCCCGTGATGCGGCTGTTCCGGTACCTCTGGAAGGCGGTGTCGGGGCGGCGGCCCGGCGCGAACAGGTGTGACGTCACGCTGTTGTCCGGGTACTCAGTGCCGCGAGCTGTCACCCGGTGAGAGACTGATCATTGCGGGAGAAACCTTATTGTGGCTTTATTAGACTTAGTTTATGTTATATTAGTTTTAGTCGGTTTATATTACTTTTAGTCGGTTTATATTACTTTTAGTCAGTTTATATTACTTTTAGTCAGTTTATATTACTCTTAATTAGATTATGTTATATTACTTTTAGTCAGTTTATTAATAGAATTTTGAGTATAATGTTTGTTAAGCGAAATTAAAGTGCAGTGCAAAATATTTACTTTGATCTTAACTGTGTTTATTTGTTCTGCTTATATTTTTAGTAAACATAGTTTATTTTTAAAGTATGAATAGGTGTTATTGTGTTTATTTATTTGTATTTATTTATTAGATAATAGTATTACCTTCTTTGTGTGTTAGTTTACTTAAAAAGGAATATACATATACAGGGTGTCCCAGGAGCCAACGATAAAACGAAAACAGGTGATAGACCAAGTCGTGACAGTTATGAGAAAAATATAAAAAAAAATCTGTGTCATGTATTTTTCATATTATATTGATTTTAAAAAATTTCGGAAAAACCGACACCCTGTGATGATTTTTCAAGCCCTAAGACTACAAATATTACTCTTTTTTCATTTTTTTTCCTGTAATGTAATCATGAGTAACCCTTCTGTGAATTACAGTTTAAGATTTAAACATACCTGCGCCAGTTTTCAATAAAATGTGGTGTTTTTGCCAAACATTAAATTTAAAATATTTACTACACCCAACTTTAACCGACTGTACTATAAAAAAAATGTACTACACTGTTTTTGCAAGTAACTTTAAAAGTTGGGTGTAGTAAATATTTTAAATTTAATGTTTGGCAAAAACACCACATTTTATTGAAAACTGGCGCAGGTATGTTTAAATCTTAAACTTTAATTCACAGAAGGGTTACTCATGATTACATTACAGGAAAAAAAATGAAAAAAGAGTAATATTTGTAGTCTTAGGACTTGAAAAATCATCACAGGGTGTCGGTTTTTCCGAAATTTTTTAAAATCAATATAATATGAAAAATACATGACACAGATTTTTTTTTATATTTTTCTCATAACTGTCACGACTTGGTCTATCACCTGTTTTCGTTTTATCGTTGGCTCCTGGGACATCCTGTATATATGAGATTGTTTGAAAAACAATATTGTATATTATCTTGACATTCTACTTACGATTATCTAAACAAACGAGATCGTAGAAGTGGTGTGTGGGCGATGCGCTCACAGTCACGTCGTCCTTTTGAGAGACCGAATCTTCCTCAGATAGCACGCACTGGCGGGTCATTGCGTCGTGCTCGATGGAACGGCAGAAATATCTGATATGACGCAAATATAGCACAAACTTATAATGGACTAGTAAACATACCGAATTTCCATTTATTATAGTTTCTTTATTTTAATATCACCCACCATAGAATATTCTCTCGTTATACATATTCAAAAGGTATTATTTAGAAAATATAAGTTAGGTACACTTTTGTACAGATCTAATTATGATTTTTTTTAAACATAATATTAAAATCATCATTTATTTAAGATTGTAGTAGAGTTAAACAAAATAGGAATTAGCTAAATGTAATATGAAGTTTTCTCTTTAGCCACTTACTTTTCAGCACGCACACACATAGATTGACATTCATCGAGAGTCATATTGGAGAAGACATCAGCTTCGAAAGGTCCTCCGAGCCGTTTATTCTCCTCCTTAATGAAAACAGCGAGGCCGTCACAGCGGCGCTCCGCTATACGAAATTTAATACATAAATTAAAATTAAAATAACTTATTTTTAGTATATTGAAATAAAAAAAATTAGGATTATATAACTCCTAAAATAAATCTTACCGTTAAGACATGTATTTTCTAAATAATCAGCATTATGGTCATCTTCCAATAGTTCTGGATGTGTTCTTCTGGTAAACCTGCTTAGAGAACAAGTCCTCAAAGCAGAATCATAAGTAGCTGATCTACAAACAAAGCTGAATTCACCCAAGCATTTGTCCTCACATTCTGTTCTATTAGCGACCATTATTTCTTTGAGATCTGATGGCGGTAGCTTTAGTCGTTTGCGGGCATGGCGTTCGAAAACGTATCGACGTGATGGACATTCACGTTCCGGACGATTTGCTGTAAATAAATTTAATAGTAGGTATATTAGGCACCTAGGACTGGTGAAATATTCTTTATTTTTAAGGGTCACGCTGCATATATCAGAGCAGGCAGAGAACCTGGTGTTAATTCACTCCGTTCCCCATTTTCTGCCGTATTCTTAGGACATTGCGTTTTGACTGGCGGAACTCAACGCCGCGTTTCGCCTCAACCCACCAGATTCTTACATTTCTCCCGTTGCATTTCGCATTTGCGAATTTTTGTTCCACCAGGATTCAAAGGCCACTTTTAGTCACGGGTACAAAGGAGAGAATCGGGAGAACTTTTGATCCTAGTACCAGGGACTAAAAGCGAACTTTTCATCGATTTCGTATATTATAAAAATATATTATACAAATTTATTTTAAAATATAAGAAATACATTAAATATAAGCATGTGTCGTCTCAATATCGATATGAACATTAAACAATAAGCATTGTTCGCGGGAGGTGTCGTGATAAGAATGATTGATGCAATTTTATAGAGTGATTACATTAGCGTGAAAGTACGAGTAGGTGCCTATCAGAGCATTAACGAAGCTTAAATCCTTTAAATTTGCAATTGATCGCAATTGATAAAATATTTATAGTAGCGAAAATCATATTGTTATATCATGACATTCTTGCAAAAAAGATAAAAATGATTTAGGTTTAGTATAATATCAATATAGGCCAACTGATATAGTCAACTTTTTTTATGAATTGTAGAATAAATAAAATATATACACGTACCCAATTAAAAATAAATGGATTTTTAAATTTAATTCACCGCACTAATGGGAGCAATTAAAATAAAATCAATTAAAATACATAATGCAGAGTTATTTGAAAAGTCAATTTAGTTAATTATGCTACCAAAAAGACAAACAAAAAAATTAACTTTACTGCTCAATAAACGTAAATTAGTTTAATATGAAAAAAATAAACGGCATAGCAAATGTAAATGTTGGTACAACAATGGTTAATATAACAAAATGAAAAAATACCTACATGTGAGACAGATCTCATTAAAGTGAACGCTATTTGGGACGATCATGAGGGTCCCAATACCCTCAGGTGCAGCCTGTTCCCGTGTCAGGTAGCAAGTAGATTCCTCGTACTCAGGTTCTGGGCTAAAGGCAGCGATGCGGGCCCCAGGTTGAAAGTCAATAGAGTTACAAGTCCTGACCAAACTATTTCCAGAACGATCACGCAAACATAAGTCCTGACATTTTTCAAGAACTCGAAAAGGGGGGGCTGTTTCACGTATCTTAAACAGAATGATTTATTATAGATAATGTAAGTGTTCATAATATTTTGTATATTTGGCATACATACAACCTAATTTTTCATGGTACACTTACCACATCATCATCAAATCCATGCAGCTGCTGATTTGGCAATCTCTCATACATAACACGCCCCATACCTTGGTTGCAAGTAGTTTGAGCTGTAACCGGAAATTTAAATTAATTTAAAAATTAGGTTCACGCTGTACCCCGCACAGAGCAGAATAGGCTGCGGGAGAGGAAAGCACTCCATTCCCCCATTCTCTGCCGAACTCTGAAGGCATTGCATGTTAACTTGTTGAGTTCCAAAACTCAACGCCGCGCTTTGCTTCGACACCAGAGCAAAAAAATGAAAATACAAATCTAAATAAATATTTAATTCCCTCGAGTGGGGATCGAACCTACAACCAATCCGTTCACAGCCACACTGGCCTTAATTAGACCCAAGCCCACTAAACATACCATTAGCCATAGTGAGCATAGTGAGAGCAGTGAAGGCGTGCATGACGCTCACCCCCCGGGGCTTCATCTTCTTGTTTCTAGTCTTCGCGTCACCGACGTCGCATAAGGTTCTTGCAATATAAAACGAAATATATATAAATTTGTTAAATCTTTAAATCTTAATTTAAAAGCATCTTTTTTTAAGTTAATTTATTAGACTGTTTTAATAAATATCGTTCTATTAGTAACTTCTTATGACTAATTTTGTAACAATATCTCGTTACTTCAAGGTTAATCTAAGTTAGTAGAAGATAAAGATATATTATTAAGGGTAATGAACCAAAAACTGTGATATATTTATCTTTGTTTATCTGTAACAGAAGTACTCATTCTATAATATCAATATTTGAATAGAATCGTCAGATAACGAACAAAACAAGAAAAGCAAAATACTAACATTTATTTATCAAGTAAATAAGCATAAGTATACAATTTTATATCAAAGAAAATAAGTGTAAAAATTTTTTTTTTCAGCCTCACACTGTATCCCGAAGCAGGGTAGGTAGAGGGAACCTAGTAATAAGACACTCCACTGCCCCCTTTCCGCCGAATTCTGGAGGCAGGTATTGACTGGTTGAACTCAACGCCACGCTTCGACACCGGAGCTAAGAAATTAAAATATTAAATATTTCATTTGCTTAATGAGAATCGAACCCACAACCTGCCCCTTGCGCCACCACTGCCCTCAACTGCTACAACTGTATACATACTTTATCTCATATATTAATGTCATACACAAAAATCTTAAAACCATGCATTATTTAATATTTTCATACAAATTTTCTATATGTAGAAAATATTAGAATATGACACATAGACATAAGCACGATGCGAAATCATCGGTTGGCTGCTTCATATGAATGTAGGGACAATCGGGAGCAAGGTTGTATAAATATTTTGCTTCATGTAACATCAAATATCTACAGTATATACATATATAATCGTCTATATGTATATTGACGTAGCTTTCATAGGAAGGGGGTTTTTTTTTGGAAATAATCCTCTATAGACATTTTGTTCACGCTGTACCAAGCACAAAGCAGGGTGGGCAGAGGGAACCTGAGAAGCTTGTGTTAAGGCACTTCGTGTTCCACTTTTCACCGAATTCTGAAGACATTGCGTGTTGAGTGATGGAACTTAAAGCTGTGCTTTTGCCTCGTCACCAGAGCGAGAATATGAAAATGTTAAATATTTAATCTTACATGAAATAAGTAAATGAAATTATTATAAGAAATATATAAAAAAACTTAATAAATTAAATTTAAATAAACAAACAAAGTCTAATACAATGCAAACCTACATATACAACTATAATTAAACCACAGTATGATATTGTCAAATAACGGGATTCAGAACCGCAAAGCAATATTATCAGTCATATCACAATGAAAATAATGAATGCCAGTCGTATTTACTCTTATTTGCCATTAAATATTGACATATCATGTTTGCAACAAAGGAATGCCGATTAATATTTTAAAAACGAATAGAAAACATACTCGTATATTACAGGTACTGTTAGGTTTTGTTGGAAATAGATAGCTATAATCATTACAAATTGCTTATTATAATTAATTTTAAATGGAAAGCTTCAATTGCAGCTATTAGTTGCAATGTCTGTCGATCTAGTGCATATGACATTGTCATTGAATATTAATTTGAATGTGCCAGTTTGTAAGGCAGTGTGATAGCTTAGAAAGTGGAAGGTGTTATTTAAATGAGGAATTTTACAAGAGAAGCAATAATCCTTGAATTGCTTATACTAAATAATCTTATATAGACATTTTTTTGGTCCACTATACCCTGCACATAGCAGGGTAGGCAGAGAAAACCGGGGTACCTAATGATAAGAAATGAAAATATTAAAAGGAAATCGAACACACAACCTGTCCCATTTACACACTTGTGCTTCTGCGCCACTACTAGCCTTAACTACATTTTTTTTATGAAATCCTTCCGGAATTTGGTTGCCTAGAATAAACCACTTAGTGATAAGGCCATCTTTGTGCATTTTATCTTACGATTGAAATGTATTGTATCTTTTCAAGAGTGCAATAAAGACTCTTAATCTTATCTTACCTAATTTCCGTTAAATATTTGATTTAATACATATTAAAAATAATACCAAAAAAGTATACAATATAGAACTAAGATGATTCACGAATATTTTAAATAACAATAAACATGAAATAAAATTGAAATTTACATGACAAAAGCGTGAAGGACTGTACGTACTAAAATTTTGGCGTTTCCAAAAATTGTGCCGTTGGAAAGCGGATGTCTATTTCCTGTGCTTTGTGGCTGACCGATGTCCTCGTCGGAGTCATCTATCTGGCTAATGACGTAGCCTAAATTTCAAACAGTTATCTGTATCATCGCTGGCTAGCTAAATATTATCTATACTAATGCTTATGTTGGTATCATTAATGATTACATTGGTATCATCAATGATTATTGGGATTTATGAGGTGTAGTGAATCAAGCGTAAGGCTGTAAATGCGATAGGTTGTGGGCTCGATTACCACTCGAGGAAATATTTGATATTTACATTTTGTCGCTCTGGTTTCGACGCAAAGCGCGGAGTGTTTTAGCACTAGGTACCCTCTCCATACTCTACATGCGGGATGCACCTTGAAGATGAAAAAAAAGATTATTGCAATCAATTATCAACTTATGAAAAGAAAGAATAAAAAAATGTAAGATTTATGTATTTTATAAACTATCTAAATGATGTATCTCTTTAAAAAGGAGAGGAGTCTTAAGATTTAAAAGCTCATCTAAGGAATCTATGCAATAAATGCCATAAGCAGATAAAAAATTCTTTGTTTAAATACTATCTCTTGCAGATGAAAAAAATAATCAATAGAATACTTGAAACGAAAGGTGATTTCTATAGTATTACCTCCATGCGGAAACCAATTCATCAAATACTTAACGGGACTCTTTCATGACCGATCACGCACAACGATGGTGTGAAAACTGTTGGCCTATTGTAAAAAATGGGATTGGCTAGGATGGGCTCGTGGGAAAGTGTGTTTACTGTTATCCCTATCCTTTTGCAATACAATATAAATTAACTGTATTGAAAGTGCTTTCAAAAAAACTTATTATTTATAGTACAATTGTCACAACAAGGAAAAAACGGAGTAAATAAAGGTGCATGTACCTCTGTTAGTTAATTTCTTGCTTCTATAACCTAGCATCAAGTTGAAACTAATATCAAATATTCAGGTCTCTAGTGTACTGAAAAAAGTCTTCCTAACTTGGAAGACTTTTTGCAATAAAAAAAATAGCATTTATGTATCATTTTTGCTGTATTTTATATGAAATTCGCTGCGTATACAAATTTGTAACGATTTTCTTTTAAAAAATATCTATACATTTTCAGTTAATTTTTTTTTCTTTTATTTTTCTTGTATCAAATACAAAACTAATATAAATATTACTTGTTAAATAACAAGCACATAATATTAGTAAACAACAATTAATTAAGGAAAATATTATGTATTTAGTATTTCCTTTAAAATGATTCCCACTTAGAGTGCATGTGCTCTAGTTGCATAATAAACGGTCTGGTGTAATGCGTAGTATATGAATGGCTAATCACAGTTCTCAGTCTAATTACAAATTTAATGGCTTTGTACCATGAGCTGATAAAATTGCTAATATGACACGAATATAGGAATATAAATAAAAGATTATTTCTTTAGTTTACTTTGTTCGCTGGCCAACTGAAGCTGAAGAAGATGGTTTATCAACAAAACAATGTGAAATTCTTCGCTTCTGGTTAAAGAACTTATGATTGATTTGATTGGTAAAGCGCAGTCGAAACTACTGGCCGTAGAAAGCTGAAATTTATAGGTAACTAATGTAGGTCTCCTTACGAGTGTAGGAGAGCACTAAGAGAGAATCCACTGAAACCAAAAGCTTCAGATTATAAATTACTAGTTATTTCCACCTTACACAAGTACTAGTGTTTTACTAGTAACTTACTAGGTTTGGTCTCATTACTTCACATATGGCTAAAGAAAATGAGAAACTGATATTTTTTTTTTTTTAATAAATGAACGTAAACGTTGACATGAAGTTGGGCTCGCCAAATAATAGTTGAGTATTATTTGTTAAAGCAAATAGACCTTTACGGTGTAAAGTAAACGCTGGAAGATTGGCGTAACAGGAAAACAGCTCTATCGACTGGAGATATAGTAAAAAAACTGGTGCGAGTCTGACTCGTACACCGATGTTTCCGCAATAATTTCAGGATTGCAGGTTAATGATAAACTTAAGTTTGCGGGTTCTCACTTTGTCTATCTGACTAAATCTGTTAAATTAACTACCAATAAAAATCTATAATTATTGTTTTCTGCGAAATAAATATAAATTTTTGGTTTTTTTTCTTTATAAATATATTATAAGTTTTCAGTTCATAGATTTTGATTATACTGAGAATTTCATACCAAATGCAGATCTAAATAGCAAAATTGATGCATAAACGCTTGTCTTTTCATTGTGTTGCATTAAAAGCTTGATATTTTCTGTGCTTTAATGAACCATACAATTGAATATTTGATAATAATTTCAGCTCTACACAATCTCGAGATAAATGGTCTTGACTGATGGTCAGACGGACAACAAAGTAATCCTATAAGGGTTCCGTTTTATTTTATGAGGTACGGAAGCCTATGAATGAATAAAGTTATAATAAAAATACGCTTAATTATAATTGCTTAGTAGCATATTAAAAACATCCGTCATAACAATTTAGATAATATATAGGTACTACGCCTGTCTGTAGAATCGATAGTCTATTAAATGGAGAGGAGAAAATGATAACTAAGAAGAACGGAAAGTAAATATGTGGCATTGCGTTTTACAATATGTAGACTTAGGCGTTGCAAATGTAAATATAGTGAAAAGTACTGAATGTAGTGAAAAGTATATTCATAATATACATTAATAAATCACTTGAAAACCAAGATATATACGAGTATAATATGGTATATTTTAAAATGTATGCATAGCTGGTATGTAGGTTCAAATCCGACTTAAGATATTATTTATATCTATTATAAAAATAAGAGTTTCTTCAGCCTGGTTAGACAAAAAGGCGCTACATTGGATATCACCACCGACCACGCATATGTTAGCTATAAGATACCTACACATGAATATAATAGTTGTTTTAGACCTTTATTTAAATTATGTAATTACATTTTAAAACTTTGATCTACCAACTAATATTTAAGCGTCATCAATAATATTTGAACTAAGTCTTGTTTTTAAGTTTAAAAGTCTTCAAAAGCAAACGACTTAAATATGTAAGTATATATGTTCAGCTACTTACTTAAGCTTTTCAGAACGGGCGCTTCGAACTCGTAGCGTTACGTAGCACTTTGAAACACAGCGTCCAAATAAAACAGTCCACTCAAGTCAAGCCTGCGGGCGCACCACTGGACAGCCGAAACCAAATTGTGGATATTTCTACACCATAATTCAGTTAAATTACATCAAGGGGGGGACTGACAATGGGGGACAGTACGAGCGAATCACACCAACGACACGCATGGCTAATTTTCCATAGATATGCTGACACCGGTGACCGAACTGAAATCCTACATGATGGTTTGTAACCACGCTAACAGTTCAATGCTTTTGGAGACGATGTTGCATATTAGATAATGCTTTTCTAATTGTCTTTAGGTGCTCCTTACCATAAATGTATCAATTCGAAGGCGTTGATATGGTCAGTCTTGATTAAAGTATTACAAAGTTACAATCAAATAATTAACGCCATATTTTAATATTTTCTTAATATGAAAATTAATTTTTAGATATAATTTTACTTATATTAGTAACGAACATAATATTTAAACATAAATTCAGTGACCCCAAACCGCGCGCTTTTCCGGAAGCCGGACACAAAGGCGTAGCGTCGCGCTCTTTCAATATGGCGGCGTACCGGCCGTGTTCCCGCCAAATGCATCCACAGATTATAATCGTATTAATTACATGATCATATTGTTTCTGCCATGACCTTCAGTGCGGTCAAATACGTTTGTTATATTATATCAAAGATCTATAATGTTGTTCGCAGGTCGCTCGGTCGGTTCACAGATTTTATTAAATGACAACGTAATGCTTATTTAAATACACATGGGATCATCCCACACGTATACTTATCAAAAATTACAAGGTTGGAATATAGAATATATGTACATTTTTTTCTTTTATAACCAGTGAATTTACGGCCAGGGAAATTGAAACAAACTTTTTTATATATTTTTGAGATCTATATAGCTAGTAAAGTAATTATTAAAGTCAATTAAATTATACAAAAATAATATAATACTAAAAACTTTACTAATATTTTAATTTAAAAAAATACACTTATAATTAGTTGCCGAAAACTTAAAAAAATTTAGAATTTTTATAAATAAAACACTTTTGTACTTTTTGTACTCTTTAATATCTTAAGCATAAACGTTTTGTGTTACATATTTTAAAATTTAAACAATATATTAAACCTACAAAACATCATATAATCCATGAATTATATAATTCTAATAATATATAGGCTAATAGACTTAAAATAACATAAATGTATATTTGTGAGGCCATCGTGGCGCAGCGGCACAAGGGTGTGACTGTAACGCGACGGTTGTGGGTTCGATCCCCACTCGAGGAAGTGAAATATTTATTTACGTTTATATTTCCATTTCTTCGCTCTGGTATCGAGGAAAAGCGCGGCGTTGAGTTCTGCCACACAACACGCAATGTCTCCAGAATTCGGCAGAAAGTAGGGAACGGAGTGTCTTACAACTGGGTTCCCTCTGCCTACCCTGCTCTGTGCGGGATACAGTGTGAAGCTGAAAAAAAAGTATATTTTTTACGATATATGTATAGATGTAGGTCTACACCTTTTATGCAACGTGATCATCTTACTTTACATTTAAAACTATCAGGATATCACATGATGATCATTATCATGCAGTATAACATTCGGGTCACAGTTATCGAAACAAACAACTGTTTATCCGACATGAATGTCAATATAAGATAATCTACATGTATTAAATGTTATAAATAGATATTGTAAATGTTTATTCTATTACATTTTCTATTTAGAAATAATTATTTATATACTTAATCAGTCATTTATCAGAATATTGTAAAAATAGTAATTTCAAGTTAAAAAGAATTGATGAATATGAAGTGTAAAAGTATATAGATGTAGATAAAGGGTACCAATTCCATTGCAAAGTTAAAAAAAAGATGAATGAAAAAAAAACAAGTGTCGAAAAAAATTATTAAAAAAAATTTTCTTCTGTTACGAAAATTAACATGAAAAATGTCATCGGATAAAAGTATTTTTAAGGCCGATTTAAGGAAGAGTCCAAGTTAGTAAATTATTATAAAGGCTTCCAGAGAAAAAAATTACTTACTTCAAATTTTTATATCGGATATAGAAACCGTGAGTGCGTGACGTAGTTGGTATAATGAAGGTAATACAAATGCGAAGCATATGCAAATGTGAAATAAGCGACAATGACCAATGCTTTAATTTTTTTTATATATGCATAATATATGCAAAATGTAAAAAAATTCTTAAGTTATCGTCTCCAAAAACTATGACGCTTGTATTCTTACTTCCTCATAAGAAGAAGCATATCCTTGAAGCATAATATGATTTTCATCTTCAATTGTATTTGTAGATGGAGAATTGTCAGTGACAGACAGAGCGAGTGATTCTATTAAAATATTCACATTTCGTTTACCTTGCTTAAAAATTAAATTTAAGGCATATGACAGTTATTTAAAGAATTTATATTTTTTTAAAATCAAAACCGAACTTAGCGTTGGGGTATAGGGTTAAAGGTTACTTGGTGTTAAAACACATTAATCTCCACTTTTCACTCGAAATAAACGGTGAGAGAAATGGACGGAGAAATAATATAACTAATTCTTCTGAGTGGAGTAGAAGTCACGACCATAGCCTGTATAGCAGGCTGTTCCACTGCATCTGCAAATATATTTTACTTTCGCCGATTGGTGTTGGGTTCCAACCTCAACACACAAAATCAGCAAAAAGTAGAGAATGGAATGTATTGGCATTAGCTCTCTGCCTGCTCCACTTACTGTGAAAGAAACATGTTGAATAAAAATACAACAAAAACTCGTTCTTTCGAAGTCTTTCGTGGAAATAATAGTTTTTATTTAATAATACCATTTTTTTTAGGTCGCTTCACTTTATACCTGTACGAGGCATTGTTCGACAGGTTCTTACAATTTATATTTCCAAATGTAATGTATGTAAATGTAAAAAAGTATACTGGCTATTATAATAAATATATATTTTGGATTTAAGACGTCAATATTTTGTATACATATAATTTTTCTAAAATGTAGTAAAGACGTTTTTACAAAAAAAAGGTTTAAGATATGTAGATACTGAAGTAACGCGATGAAGCTTTTGTTAAAATAAAATACTCGTATTCTTCTTCTTTGTCGTTTCACTCTTGACAGAGCGGTCGTGGTCGTCCTTTTTAAAGGTTGGTGGTGCGCCAAAATACTCGTATACCAAAATAAAAAAAATATATTGCAATCATTATTTTATAAATTAATCAATTCATTCTTTCCAATTATTGTTTTAAAAATAAAGGAAAAGAGCTTGACGCAATATCCCGCACACAGGCAGAGGTAACCTAATGTTAAGACACTTCGTTAAACTCTTTCCGTCGAATTCGGGAGGCATTGCATGTTGAGTGGCGGAACTTAACTTCGCACTTTGCCTTGACACCAGAACGAAGACATAAAAACATAATTTTTTCTTTTCATTTACTTGAACGGGGATTGAATCCACAACCAGTTGCGTTTACAGTCACACACTCGTGCCTACAAACCTCTGTCAAAATGTGTGGTGGAATTGACAATTATCGTGCCAAAATATGTATCTACAGTTATAAAATAGTTAAGTATATACTGTAATTATAAAAAAAAATTATCAAAACCGGTTCACCCAGTCAAAAGTTATGAGGTAACAAACATAAAAAAAAACAGTCGAATTGATAACCTCCTTTTCTTACAGAAGTCGGTTAATTTACACAGTTCTTTATCAAATATCATTTACATACAAACATCCAGACAGAGTTATTATCAAAAGTCTACATACATACATACATATTCATTTGAACAATGATAACAAAATATTTATATTTAAGTCAAAATGTTGTTAATGTCTAAATAAAATTTGTTATTAATAAGAGCTAAAGAGCTTTACATTCGTAATATTATATATGGTAATACATATATAAGCATACATACTACGAGAGTTCGGCGGAAAGTGGTGAACGGAGTGTCTTAACACTAGGTTCCCTCTGTCTATATGGTGATGGTTGGTTCCCTCTGTCTATATGGGTATACGGGATACAGCGTGAGACTGAAAATTGAGATATTAAAGAATATCTTCATCATTTTTCCTTTTATATTAACTTTTTGATATAAGTGTTGCGATCTCATTGCCTTAAGCTTAACACTCTGATGTTCCGCTTATAATATTTCTAGAGTTAAAGAGATCCTACAGAGGAAGAAAGACGATTCTCATGGGGGTCAGAACTTTATTTTTATTCTGTTATAAAGTGTCGATAGTCATTATACTGGTGTAGGTGATATTTTAAAATTATATGAAAAAAGAAACATACGTACATACATAAAATTTTAATAAAAAATTTTAGTACCCAAAACAAACATTATAAAAACAAAATCTTATATTACGAAATAATAAAAATTTCATTGAAAATATTTTATTATTTTCTGTTCTTTTCACCTACTTCAAAGAAAAGTGCAGACGCATCGCTAACTGCAATGTAATGAATGAATCATTTTAACGAAGTCCAAAACAAACATATTATTATAACTTTATCACGTGTTTTACACATGTTCGGTTATCAACAACCGTCGTATCATGTTATTTTAATAACTTATGCTAATGTTTATATTCATATAACATAAGTTATTAAAATATTTTATGAGGCCGTCGCGTCGTGGCGTAGTAGCACAAGGGTGTGACTGAAACGCGGGTTCGATTCCCTCTTGAGGCAAAAGCCCGGCGTTGAGTTCCGAATGCATCGATAAATTTAGCGGAAAGTGGGGAACGAAGAGTCTTAACACTCTCTTTACATATTTAAAGTTCAAGTCAAAAACTACATCCTTTCGCTATAATATTTATGTATGTAATTATTGTTTGATTATGTAAGTTTATATTTTTCTTATTTGTTTATTTTATTTTATTTAAATATTTATATAAGTAAATTATTATGTAATATATTGCATGTAACTTTTAATTAGTTTATTATACATTCTAGTAAACATTTGTACACTAACCTAAAACCCTGTATTTTCTGATTTTTTTATAGTAGGGGTTGCCTGGAAGAGATCACCAGGTGATAAGGCTCTTACACCAATGCTTTTCTTTCTATGTATTACTTATGTCTAAAGTGTTAAATAAATAAATAAATTCCCTCTCCCTCAGTTCCGTATGCGGGATACAGCGTGAAGCTGGTTTATTTATTTATTTTTATATATTTTATCTCTTTTCTTAGTTGCATATTGCATGCGCATAGATAAGTATTTAAGTTTTACAACGATATGAGTAATTCTGTAGTAAGGTTATCAATTATCATTGAAATGTCCATATATGTCTATACTTATATATTCAATTCACAGTTTCTAAATATATATATTTGATAATTTTGTCCGTATAGTAGTAAGGACATTAATAAAAACGTTTTTAAAAATAACCTGAGTATAATTATGTTTTATAATGTAACTGTTGATGAATATAGTTTTTAAAAGCTTTTATTTAACTTGCAATGTATGTATGTGGGTTCGGGTGAAATCTTTGAGCTCAATTTTGAAGTAGATATCTTCAACCGATTGAGCTGAAATTTTGTATACACGTTTACTTTGGATGACAATGCACGATAAAATATGTGACGTCATTCTAAATCTAATATGGCGGACCGTGCAAGATGGCAGAATAGTTATTTTTAATGTACTTCTACAATATGGGTATCAAATGAAAGGGCTCGTTGAGAGCAACT
>JAEBDU010013512.1:0-219403 GCA_016802625.1 Heliconius numata | reverse complement strand
ATAAAGTATTTTAAAGGATAAGGATTAATACCATTATGGAAAAATATCCCTCACAATAAAAAATATATTGAAATTACAATTTTTAGACAGAAATATGATCACTACACGTTATTCTTAAAAGATAAAAATATGCTCTCGCGGATTTTTTTGTAGATCTTATTAAGAGGAACAATACTCCAGTACATTATTTTCATGTAGTACTTACCATTAAAGCAGCGCATGAGCGAAAGTGTCTCAACGGGTAGGACTTTAGACACATTTATCGTATTTATGTTAATTTACATAAGAATGTACAAATAATAATCTATATATAAACCTTCCCTGAGAAATACTCGACCTAATGGTAAAAACCGCATAAAAATCCGTTGGGAAGTTTAGAAGAAGAAGAGTTAGAAAGTTCAGACAGACACGAAAAGCGACTATGTTTTATAAGATATATATATATATATATATATATATATATATATAGGATAGGATACATACATAGGTTAGACAAGAACAAACGGATGTTTTTTTTTAATATTTATTTAATTAATAACACTACCGAAACTTGCTCTGTACCCTTTTTTTTCTTAATATTATATGTACTTTCCTCATCATATATATTAATTACATTATTATGTATATATGGCCGTCGTGGGGGCCACAAGGGGCACTGTATTGCGACGGGTTCGATTCCCACTCGAGGAAATTAAATATTTATTTACGCTTATATTTCTATTTCTTCGCGCTGGTGTCGAGGCAAAGTGCGGCGTTGAGTCAGCACGCAATGCTTCCAGAATTCGACAGAAAGTGAGGGACAGAGTGCTGCTGTGTGCGGGATAAAGCGTGAAGCTGATTATGTATATCTTTTCACTACATTATTTTAATAATTTAATATAATTAATATTGTTTATTAAAATTTATTATTTTTTTTATGTCAAAAAATTTTCTGTGTTTTCGGACTAGTTGCCTGTATTCCGCTATACTGTGCCAAATGATATAAGATTTTTTTATAATTAATAGAAAAAGTAAAAATTAATTAGTTCTTGTGTGATGTGACTCTTGTGTGTTTATAATATAGAAAAAAATAAATTGAAAATAGATATTTTTCATAAATTATTTTTATGAAAAATATCTATTTTCTAAATAAAAAAACGCGAGCGTGAAATTACAAATTACAAACGTTTCTAAAGAAAATATTCTGTAATAACGAGAAGAATACTAACAACGCAGACCATTTGATTTCGCTTGGGAGTCGGCTTCGCGTTGTTCATACTACGCTACAGTCTAATTTATAGTAAACTTTTATTTTGTGTTTTTAATTTTAAAATTTAGTTTATCCTTGCTTGTTTCATATATTTACATGTATAATATAGTTGTGGAAATCGTTTTTTTTTTAAGTTCTTGCTGCATCCCTGAAAGAGCTTAACCTAGTGTTAAAATAGTCTGTTCCCCATTTTCATGGCATTGGTTGTTGAGGCATTGCGTATTGGAGACGAAACTCAACTCCGCGCTTTACCTCGACACCAGAACATGGAGATGAAACCATTATATATTTAATTTCCTCGAGAGGCAATCGAACCCACAACCTGTCGCGTTCACACGCTTGTGCCCCTGCGAGACGACTAGCCACTAGCAATTTCGCATATGAGCTTGATAACGGAGTGTCTTGGAATTACGTTCTCTCTGTAACCTTTTGAATAAAACAAAATAGAAACGACTTGTGTATGTACAAAAATATTTATTATTTGATTTTAATTAAACTTTAAGTATAGTCCAGCTTCGTACAGTATCCCGCACACAGCAGGGTAGGCAGAGGGAACCTAATATTAAGACACTCCGTTTCCCTGATTTTTTTAAAGTATGTTTCTAAGATAGAAACAGATCAATTATTTGAATTATTATAATAATGAAACCACATCCCTGACTAAGACACGTTAGGGTAGACTTAATCAGGATTATATTATGAAAATAAATTATTCAAATGAATACCGCCTATAGGTGGCATATTTTAAGAGCAGCGGTTCTTAGCGGAGTTTAATTAAGCATATATTTACATTTTATTTTATATATATTTACAGAAGTGAAATTTTAATTAAGATTTTTTATTTTTACTGTATATTGTATGTATTTATGTATATCGAAGGCCTCGTGGTTGATTGTGGGTTCAATTCCTACTCGGGGACTAAATTATTAATTTAATTTTAACTTACATAGCTTCACGCTGTACCCCTAGCGGGATATTCAGAGAGAACGGAGCGCCAATCGCTTCGGTCTCTACATACATCTTTCGCCTCGTCCACTGTCATCATCAGGATCCTCATGCTTTTCACGTGACCTTCCTCTAGCATCTTTGATACCGTGTTTTTGAAAGTCAATCGAGGGTTCCTCTATCTTATCGCTTGACTAATTATTTATTAATATTTTTATTTCTGCACTCCGGTACAAAGGCAAAAGCACAGCGTTGAGCGCCGCCACTCAACACGCAAAGGCTCGAAGTAAGAAAATGAAAATATCTATCTACGAAAACGTCTAATAAGGTCTTATTACGTCACATGTCAGGAGATATTCTGTAATTATCATCACGACAATCAAATTAGCGATCCTACGCACGATCTTTATATTATTAGGTAATTGAGAAAGTTGTACTGTTTTATGTTTTCCTCGATGTATTCCCATATGGCCATGGGGGTAGATCTAATGGGAGGGATGATCGTTGTTTATAGGTTGGCACTTGGCAGTAATATGGCTTGTCTTAATTTAATTATTTGTATTATTGAGACCAGTCATAGGGAAAAGGCGACAGGTTGCGGGTTCGATTCTCGTTAGAGAAATGAAATATATCAAATTTTCATTTCTTCGTAGTGCCCCCTAGCTGGATGAAATTTAATGAATTATAAAAATGTACAAAAATATATCTTACCAATTCACATGAAATAAACAAAATGATTTTAATGAACGAATAATGAATATTACTACTAGATTGAAATAACTATTAATTAATATTTAATTACAGCCTAGATTTCTGCAAAACATAATAAATAATGTTTTTAAATATTAAAATACTAACTTTTATTAATCCAGTGAAACGATTTGTTTTGAGCATAGAAACTTTGTATCGCTTATGCTTATTTTCGTTCTAAAAATCCCCCATATCACTCAAAAAAGGAAATAGAAAAAAAGGTAATAAAGTAAAATTTATTTGGTTCAATTTGGTTTTATTGGCTAATTCATTGGCGGATGATGGCCGTTTCCGTTGAATATTTGGTAAATCCCCGATGCACGGAATCCTTGTTGCTCTTAGGACGCCTCAGTGTCATTTTATTATCTAACGTTTTACATATAAATAGAAGTTAGTAAAGTCTTTTATATGTGCTATAAAAAGTCAGCAGTGATTCGATTTAAGTGAAGTTACGATATTCAGTAGTGTTACATAAAGGAAATACATTCAAAGTTGCAATTTAGTTATCTTATATCGAAAATTGTTAATATTGAAACATTTTAATTAAGCACAATTATATTATAAGCACTAAAAGCTTAAATAAGTCATCTAACGCTACGCTAGCAATTTTTTTTAATTCACGCTCTATTCTGCATGTAGCAAAATAGGCAGAGAGGGGCTAGTGTTAAGACACTTCGCTCCCCATTTTTTGCCAAATTCTGAAGCATTTTGCATACTTTCTTCGTTTTAGTGGCGAGGTAATGAAAACTATTACTCGTAAATCTTTCATTTTCTCGAGTTGGAATCGAACCCACAACCTGTTGCGTTACAGTCACGGCTGGCTCAGTTGTTACTCAATCGATGTCACATATAGTTAATAATTCCATCAAGCTATCGTACTTATGCACTATTAAATTATATTAAATTAGATTATGGCTGAGCATATACATAAATGTATTTAATCAATTCACCTACACAATTCAAATACATAATTGAAATTATTTATAGTAAATTGTTTTACTCGTTGCTCGTGATAGGTTTTAATAGAGAAATTGCGACGTTTAATTACACTACGTAACTCGCAATATTTCTGTTTGCATGAGAAGAGAAGAATGTAGTGAAATATGCGCCTAAGGAACAAATGAAAATAAAATTAAAATTTTACATAAAAAACTAATTATCAACTATTAGGTATAACTATTAAGGTAACAGCAATTTCATTATTGCATGTAGGTTTTTTAGCTTCACGCTGTATCCCATAGGGTAGGCGTAGGGAACCTGGAAACCTAGTGTCAAAACACTCCGTTCCCCGCGGAACTCAAAACCGCGCTTTACCTCGTTCAAGGAAATGTAAATATTAAATATATATTTCCTCGAGTGAGAATCGAACTCGCGCACGCTTATCCCTTTGAACTATGACTGGCCTCAATACATGTAGGTATTATCCCACCAATTTAAAACACCAATTATTTTCATTAATTTCAAGTGAAATATTGCTTCACAATTTGTTCACTCTATTTTAATTGCCAAATTCCAGTGCACAATGGACGGAGGATATAAAAGGAGATTGATTTGAATCCTGGCATGCCAACCAAGGATTTAGATGGCTTTCAACAAATATTTTTTCCATTCAACTAACCGCCCTCGTCTTATCGTGAATTTTTACAGAGGAACAGTAAGGCTTCGTAAAGAACTTTATTTGGGTACAAATATTGTTTTGTTTTTCACTGAAAATCGATTTGAAATCCCATTATTAGGTAAAATAATAAAAGAATAGTGTTTTTTTTATAGTTAGTTGTTAGAAAAAAATAGTTTTCTAATTTTCTTCATTTCAAGTTTGCGGGCGTATGCACTCATTTAGAACTATCAATTGAAAGTTTAAACTCATGGAACAGTCTTTGACTACCAAAGCGAGAAAAATAAAATAATTAATTCTCCCAAGTAGGAATCAAATCCGCAACCGTCAAGCTTACAGTTAGACGCTGCGCTACAACAGCCTAAAGTAATATTTTCCCTACAGTAATATTATATAGAGAGTAGGGCGTGGAGTTCAAAAATGTAACCATATAATAACAAAAAAAAAATATAGGTAGCGAAATATCTACTATTACTGTAGCCTCAAGAGGACCCCCTGGGGGGCATGTATGGAATGTATGGAGGTTGATGACAATGGACGAGGCGAAAGAGGTTACCGCTAGGGATACATGAAGCTAAGTTAAGCTCTCTCTGGTGTCAAGACAGCGCTCAGCGTTGGGTTACGCCACTCAACACGGAATGAAATGAAATGAAATGAAAATTTATTGACAAAAATATATGAATACAGTAACCAGATACAAAGTAGGGATGAGTTCGATATAACAAAACGTAACTTGTAACCGATACGATGCCGAAACCATACCATATCGATATCTGTTTCTAAAAAACCGTTATCATAGAAACTTATCAAAACTATCAGATGCGTATTAAAACTTAAAATCACACACAGCAACTATCGCAACGAAAACGTAAAAACGAAAACTTCGCATAACACGAACTAAGTAACTACCTCTCTTTCTAACTATATGTTTCTCACGAGTGTAAAAGAAATGAAGCGAATATCTGATAACTTGCATCTATAAGATATTATTACTTTACGTTACAAAAAAGAACTTCTATATAATGGGAATAAGGTTGAAATTTGGTTAAATATTCATATTATTTTCACACTTGAGTGGATTCGACTTTTAAATTCTAAACGTATGTTTTTAAGTGACAAATGCTTATTTGAAATTTATTTCCAAATTTTTAATATTTTAGAAATAGTTTAGTATTGTATTTAGTCCTTTGCGATACGTATTGCGGACGAGGTTTCCTTAAAAATTGTGCATTTCAGTGTGTGGATATACTTTTTTTTTTAACAATAATTTCTATATAGTTTAAAGTTAATTAGTGTTAGTGTATAGCTTAAATATATTAGTGTATATAGACATAATTTTTTTCTTAAAAATGTCGTGTAAAGTCTCTCATCTCTCTGTATACTTGGTGATTTACTTTATATTCATAATACTTTTAAAAAACGCAACCAGCGTTTAATGTCAATTTGCCTTCATTTTATATCGTTAAAAATGATTTAACGTTTGTAAACTGTATTATCAATATCGATATCTGAAAACCGTTTATGATATCGTTATGAAAACCATATATCGCCCATGCCTAATACAAAGAAATCAATTCTATTTATTACAACATTCTGATAATTTCACTCTGGTTATATGAACTCTGGTACTCATTGTAAGATTTAACTTGTGTTATGGGTACCAGTGCTCTTACAAATTTTTAAATGATCTAGGAATCGGTAGATCCATCCAAATATCTTGTGTCTGGTTGGATAATTATTGTATGAAAAACACAATACAAAAGAAAAAAATAATAATAATACTAACCTCAATACACTTCAAATGTCACCTTTCACATACACTTTTTTACAGAAAGCAGTAATTTTAAACACTTGCCGAATAGTGCGTAAATTTTTGTCTCAAATTTGAATCCTACATCCCCGAATTAGTAGTACAATTAATAAATTAACACATATTTTCTTTATTCTAACTATGCACTTGGCCTAGGCCCGTGCTTAGTTTTTCACTACCTTCATCTTCGAAGAGATTTTTAAATAAAACAAAAACATAATAATAAAAGTAAGAAAATTTATGAATGCACATTTGTAGCAAAAATCTCATCAAATCAAAACATATTCTATATTTTATTCTAAGTACTTATATTCATAAAGCTCTCCGTCTCTCTGTAATCCTGCTCCCGTAAAAACAAACTAACTTTTGCCTTGCATAGATGAAGGGAAGGGAAGGAATGCCTCAAGAATTCGGCGAAAAGTAAAGAATGGAGTGTATTAACTCTACCTACCCTCTGCTTACCCCGCTATGTGCGTGAAGCAGTTTTTTAAATTTATTTAGGAAATATTTTAAAATAATTTTAGTGGCATCGATTTTACGTTGTGATTAATCTCTCGATTGATGGCGACGTGAACCCTCGACGCACAACTTTTAACGAGCTCTTGAAGTTAAAAAAAAAAGTTGAAATTATTGACGTTTTAATGGATCCGACGATAAAAAGGACTTAACATAATTTGAAGTGCACTGTATAAAATAATTATTTTAACTCAGTTATGACGTAGACTCTTTACCGTAATGAAACATTGGAATATTTTTAGAATAATATATATTTTTTAATTTCTAAAATCAAAAATCAAAGCAGCTTCTCGCTGTTTCCGACACATAGCAGGTTAGGCAGAGGAAAGAAAGAGAGTTAAGACACTCCATTCCCCACTTTTCACTAAATTCTGGAGTCATTGTGGATCGAATCCACAACCAGTCGTGTTTACAGTCACACTTTATGCCACGACTGGCCTCAAAAAATATTTTTAAAAATATATATTTCAATTAGATTAACCGTCTTATATTTGACTAAAGAATTTTTTTTCGTGGAAAATCTTAGAAATCGCTCTAATAAAAACCAATATCATAACTCAAAACGTCAAAATCAGCAACTACCCAATAAAGTAAGGAAATGATTCAGATTTCTATTATATATATTATATTAAAGTCAATAGAAATATATTTTGCTTTTCAAATATTACAGGAAAAAAATAGCTAAAATTTATCACAGCCTACGGATATGAAAATCCCCGTTCATATTTTTCGTTACTAAGAGAGGACATAAAGGTAGAACATTTGTATTGAAAATTAAACGTCCTTTGAAATGTGCTACGCTGTACGAGTTGTTACTAAGCCAACCTAAAAATATATATTTTTCTCGCATTTCTTTTGATATTTATTTTGTCATAAGACACTTGACGCGGCGTTGAGTTCCACTCAACACACAGTGCTACCAGAACTTGGCGGAAAGTAGGTAACGGAAGTGTTTTAATGAGAATGGAGTTTCTTAAAACTAATTTTCTAGGTTCGCTTTGGCTACCCATGTGGAATACAGCATGATGCTAAAAAGAAAATATTTATATACTTATGTACCTAGCGTATATATGTTTCCAAGACTCGAAACTAATAAGTCTTAAATTTAATAAAATATTTTTTTATTAATTTAAACTATATATCAAAGGCCGGCAACGCACCTGTAGTTCCTCTGGTGCTGCACGGGGTCGTGGGCGGCGGTGATCATCATCAGGTGACCCGAACGCTCGTTTGCCTTGTCCTTTTTCCATAAAAAAAAAAATATATATCTACATCCCACACATTATACCATTGGAAGTAGCAAAATATTCAAGTTAAGTTAAATCAAGTTAGCCATTTCCTCTCTCTGGTAACGAGGCAAGCAAGGCGTAGAGTTCCGCTACTCAACACGCAATGCCATCTAGAATAAAAATAAGCAAGTGATAGACACGAAAATATATATGTCGGTTACAGAAAAAAGACTCTATTATATTTTCAATATTTCAAAAATTCTGTAAACCTATACTGACATCAAATTCTTGAATGAACGTTATTTAATATGTTTCCAAATATCCTAAAGAGAGCATGTGTGTTTATACACAATTTCATGGAGCTGACAAGTCTCGTTTTGGTTATAATATTTTTACATTGAATGAAGATTAATCACCAATATCATTTAGTAATATAACCAAAAAGGTTTTAAAAGGTTCTAAAAATGTATATTCGTATGTAAAATACTGAAATGATTAATGTATGTATATTAAGCTATTTAGATAATATTGAAAGTGACATTTTCTTAGATAAATAGATATAAATTGGACTTTTGTTATTGAGGAATTAACAAGCAACGCACATAGAGAAGTATAAGAATTAACTTCACGCTTTATCCCTAGCAGGATAGTCAGAGAGAATGGAGCGCCAAACGCTACGGTCTCTACATAAGCCTCTTTCGCCTCGTCCACTGTCATCAACCTCTTCTTACATGCCCAGGGGGGTCCTCATGCTTTTTACGTGATCTTCCTCCAGTATCTTTAATACTATGTTTTTGAAAGCTTAGAAAATTGACATTCGACATGGTAGCTTAGAGAGTGATTACACTCTATTACAAATTTCCGGAACTGGAAAAAACTGAATTTCCCCTTTCCATCTTAAAGTTAACGCTACTATTAAATTAAATTTTAATAAGTAATAATAATTCTGTTTGATATTAAATACATATTAAATACGAAATAAAAATATTCATTCATCTATTATTTTACTTTCAGAAATTTGCATTTGAAATTTAACATGAAACTTCAATTTTCCAATATCTTTCAGTGGAGCACAAGTAATAGAATTTATCACCTAAAATTCGATTTTATCAAGTGTACATTGCAGGGTATGCAGAATTTTCTCTAGTCTAGTCTAGTTTAAAATTCATACATACAAAAAAAGATAAGTACCTATAAGATAAGTTGTTACAAAATTTATAAAAAAAGCTGAGGACTGGTTGTGGGTTCGATTCCCAATCAGCAAATGAAATAATTATTAATTAAAATTTATATTTTCGCTTCGTTCTGGTATCGAGGCAAAGCGTGGCATTCAGTTCCACTAATCACTACGTAATACCTCGAAAATTCAGCGTAAATTGGAAAATGGAGTGTCTTAACCCCATGTTCCCTCTGCCTAACCTGCTGTGTGCGGGATACACATACAGCGTGAAGCTGATTTAATTCAATTAGATTTTTACAAAGTTAACATAGTTTAATTAAGCTTGCACCATGCAATTTAATTGTAGTCTACCTATGTATGTTTTCATCTAAATTCTTTACATTTTATTATCATTCGTAGTTTACAAACATCGATGAAGTTGCCATTGATGAAATTCCTGAGCTTGATTGTATGAGGCCAATAAATCTCAAAGTCAAAAGACTTTATTACAAAAGAGTTTGAAATTGCTATTTTTTCTCTCAACTCAGGGAATGTGATTAACGCACCATGCGTCTTTTACTACATACAACCCATACAACCATACATGTTACATCAAACGATGTGGATGTATGAAAGGGATTTTCATATTACCTTTTTTTTTTGTATTTATATATTGTACGACTCTTTTAATGTTATATATTCATTTTATATTAAAAATAAATCAGCTTCACGTTGTATCCCTCGTATAGCAGGGTAGGCAGAGGGAAGATTGTGTTAAGATACTCTATTCTCCACTTTCTGCGGAAGGCAGAGGGTACCTAATGCTAAGATACTCCACTGTTCACTTTCCGCCGAATTCTAGAGACATTGCGTGTTGAATGGTGAAACTCAACCCCGCGTTTTGCCTCGACACCAGAGCAAAAAAATAAAATATAAATTTGAATAAATATGTCATTTTCTCGAGTGGGGATCGAACCCACCACCAGTCGCTTTTGCACACACACACCTGCGCCCCTGTGCCACGACTTCCCGAAACGATTTTTGAGGTTTATACTTTTTTGTAGCCTGATTTGCAAGGTTAAAAAGTTAATTTAAGTAAGCTAAGTATAAAAAAAACTGTATAAGCCAGAAAAAAAGTTTGATGAATTCTTCATTGAGACAGACAGAGTGAAGAAATTTAAATCAGCGCTGTCAAACTTCACAAGCCATATCTTTGCAAAGTAATTTCACAAGCTCGACCTTCATTTCCAAACACTAAGAATACAATCATCTTAAATTTCCAAAGATTCAAAAGCGAATCGTAGAAAGCGTTAAAGCTGTAAAAGTTTGACCTCATTTGAAATATCGGCTGGAAGTCTTCCAATATTTTCCTATTGTCTTAGCACTTATATTTTGAAAATAGACACGTTCACTTAAGTATTATACAAAAATGGTGCCAATTTGACAGTTGTAATTTCGATCTCAAAATATTGTTGAACGAAAGTACAATCTTAAATATATTATTATTCATTATTTTAGTTCTGCTACTCAACACGCAATGCCTCCGAAATTCGGCAGAAAGTGGGGGACGGAGTGTCTTAACACACGGTTCCCTCTGCCTACCCTGCTGTGTGCGAGATACAGCGTGAAGCTGAAATATTCAAGCCATTATTTAAAATTATATGAGTACTTTCACAAGAATATCCATCACAATTTTGTACAAAAAACAAACTCTTGGAAAATCTTCGCTGAAAAGATATTTCCGAGCACTATTTCCTTTATATCTTTAGCTTAACGGCCAATCCAATTTCCACATAAGATTAACCTAACGTTATAAACAAATATCACGACAACACCTAAGATTAGAAGCAGAAGATTCACTAGAATTTAGAAGAATATAGTGTTAAGTCTTAAGTTATTCCTTGATACGCGGCGGAACTCAACGCCGTGCTTTTTGCCTTAGTGCCAGAGCGAAGAAATGAAAATATTTATCAATAATAATTCATTCACCCGAGTGGGGATTGAACCCATAACCGTTGCGTTACAGTCAAACCCTTGTGCTCTTAAGCCACGACGACCTCATGGACCATCTTATTTGGACAATTACTTAAAAGCCTGTTGACCTATTTCAGTTGCCATGGTTATTTCGAAGTTGGGCTTATTCTTTTACTTCGATAAGCAATGATAGGTTTTATATGAAATAGCTAATAATAATATGTTATTATTTTACAATACATTGTATAATACAAACACTATAATAAGCTGTGATAATTTTCGGACAAAAAAATTGGCCATACAAAGAGCTGTGCCTACCCTGGTGTATGCGGGATGCAGCGTGAAGCTGATTATAAGAAAAAAATAAGCAAATAAGTAAATTATTTAGCAGAAAAGAATTATTTAAAAGAATTTTTAGCTTAATTAGGTACATTACCTATAGCAGGATCGCAACATCTACCGGCAGAGAGAACCTGGAATTAAGAAACCCAGATCTCCACTTTCCTTTACAATTGCTCTGGGAGTAAGTAACCCGCTTTATCTTACCAGAGCGTGAAAAAGAAAATAACGCAATACCTCAAGCGGGTATCGAACCTATAATAAACAACGAATACTATCTTATGCACTACTAGAATCTTAATACATTATGATTCAAGAATACAAAATAAATTCAATATAAGTAATAAAAGCTTTCACACAAACAGTATAAAGGTATTCGTGCACATGTTGCGCTTTCGATAACCGACGGCGTCGTATGATAATTTTAGGTGAATAAAATTTTCTCTATATTATCATTTCTTTCTTCCTCTTCTTCTTTTACAAGAATGTACAGTATTTTCCTTTGTATTTTACTCTAAGGTTATTTTCTGCAAATTTTATCATTTTTTATTTTTAAATTCAATGAGATTCGATTTTTTTTTTAATTTTTACACACACATAGCAGGATAGGCAGAGAGAACCTAATGTTACGACATTCCGTTCCCCACTTTCTGCCGAATTCTGAAGGCATTGCATGTTGAGTAGCTATTAAAAATTATTTAATGAATAGACTTTAAGTTAGTGTTACATTTTTTTATATTATTGAAGAATGACTTTATAAGACAATATTTTAAAATATCGTCGCACACCAGCACAACGTTTAACTGTACAATAACTACGATATAACAGCTTTAGGTTCGATTCCCTATCGAGGAAAAGAATTATTTTCATTTCTTCGCTAATAAGAAGACTAACTCGACCGTGTTGTAAACTAAGGCGAACATTTGCACAATAATAACGCCATAAATCTACTTAAACTATAATTTACGGCCCCATTCTATTGTTTTATCATAATATAATCGTTTATACTTGGGAAAGGCGGTCATAAAAAGCTATTATAATATTATAGAATAATATGAACCGCTTTTCCAATAGCTACCTACTGCAGTCCGTTTAAGTGAAAATCTATGTAGTAATAAACGTTACCCTGAGGCAATGAAGCGTTTTAAACTCGCTTCAGTTTCATTTTTTTTTATTGAATGAATATATATTTGGCTCGGCTTTTTAAAGTCGCCTAAAAAATTTTAACTATAGGTGTTGAGTTCCGCCACTCGCTAAACTTTCAGAGTTCGGCGGAAAATTGGAGCTGGAGTATTTTAGCACTATGTTTCTTCTGCATTCCATGCTGTGTTCGGCCCGTTTGTAACACCTACAGGTTGCGTAACACAACGTCGAACTTCCACACTCAACTGCAAATGTAAATATTTATAATATAGCAATAATCCGATTCACAGTATCTATCTTATACTTATCTATCTATTAATAATAAAGTGGACTTACTCCAGTCCATTTTATTTAAGGATAGTTGAAGTAAAGAAAATCTTTGGAATTTGGAAAAGTGACAACATAAGTATTCACTACATTTACCGGTGCTTAAGTGGGATTCCCTGTAATAGTTTCTAGGTTTCCACGTTCCACCAAATCTTCAAAACAAACACAATAAAACAAAGTATACTTTTATTGCTCGTCTATCCTCATATCGGGATCATTTCCACATAATCCCGCAGAGGCACTCAGATGGTGTACTATAATAAACTCGCCGGAATTACTTCCAATGCGAAACTCGTGGGAAGCCATTAGGCAACAGGCGTTCAACTTATTTACAACTTTCCTCCATTCACACCCGGCAGTATCTTCTCTGTTTATCTCCTAACAAACCTTATAAAGATTCGTTTAATAACATTACTTTGAAAGATTCTTTTGTGCTTGCCTAGAATGTACGATTTATTTCTCTTAGCTATAAATTTTAAAAAGGAAATTCATATTTTTCTTTTCGCCTATATTACGAATTAAACACTGTATTTTAATTGTATTATACCATAAACCTAATTGTACAGTCGGCCTCACCCTGAAGTTAGCTGTAGATTAGAATTTCCCTTTCTTTTCATTTTATTCTTTCTGCAAACATTGCGCAAAAGTTCATAAAATCTAACTTCACAGCGGTCACGACTAGTTGACCGTACTATACTGTTTTACTTAAAAAGCTAGTTTAACAAAAGAAGCGGCAATTAAAAAAAGGAGGTCGTGAACTAAAAAGATTAATGGCCAGCATCTCAACGAGGTAGACAAATGATATCCAATTTATATGAAAGAAAGAATAAAGGGGGTGGCTTTTAAAATGAATATTGCCTTAAATTAGGAGAGATTAGCTTTAAAAGCTCTTCAAGGTGTAATTAATGGTTCTCGGTTAATAATGAAGCGACTCTCACATTGTTGGTACTTTAAGTTTTATTTATCCATACCTATATTATAAATTCTAAAGTAACTCTGTCTGCCTGCCTGTCTTTTACGCAATCAGGGCCAAACCGCTAATTTAATTGTGATAAAATACTCATATAGAGATACTTGAGGGTCTCGGGATGAACATAGGACACTTTTTTTTCTCATATTTGTAATATTTTCGACATATACCAATATATTAAAATACTTATTAATTTGACTTGCAATTTATTCCGCCATGTTAATAACAACCGTCGTTGCTAAGCAACGATTTGCAAAGTTTGTTGTTAGAAAACGTCACCCAAAATGAGCTTGCTTAACGCATCTCTCTATTGAAAACTGAAAACAATTTCATAAATATATTTATTAAATATTCGTATAGTTCAAGCGGGCGTAACCGCGTTCGGGTCCACTAGCTTATACATATATATTAAACATTACAGTAAAGTAGGAAATGTTAAAATATAGAATTACTTTTTATTTAGAGCCTTGAGATTTAAGAAGATGACTTCGTTGGAAATACAAGAGTATCACTTTCCTAACTTGAAATTTATCATTTCAAAATACCACATAAGTACAAAAACGCTTTAGAATGTATTACAATGCATAATTCGATAGAAAATATATTTTTTATATCGAAATAATCGTTACAATATTCCTTCCTTCCTGACGACGTAATCATAGCGACGTCTCGAGTACGGCTACACTAATTTCCACTTGAAAACACTGCCGACGTGAAATAGCGGATTTTTAAGTCATTTTCTTCAAGATAAGATATGAAGTTGTGAAATGAAATTAATTAACAACATTATAGTATATTTTTGTATAATATATATAGGTAGGTACTAGAATTCTTCTGTACTTTTGAGGCTGCATATAACAAAAATACTTAAAGATATTATTTTTCTAGAACTTAAAGCCGCACTTTGTCTCGACACCACAGCGAAAAAAATGATTGTGGGTTTAATTCCCATTTTTTACTATAATTTTCTTATATGTAAAATATTTTTCGTTTTTCCAAAAACTAGAGATATGATATGTCTAATAAATGGTTAATTTCCTAGAATAACAAGTTCTGTAAATATTTGCATAAATTATTACTAAAATCAACGTACCTATATTATAAATATACCTATATTTAACGACTACGCCGTTGTGGCGTAGGAGTACAAGCGTGTGTCTGTAGCGTGATTGTAAGTTCGATTCCCATTCGAAAGAATGAATTATTATTATTTCCATTCCGCCGCTCTAGTACAAAGTGAAAAGCGCGAGAAAAGCGAGAAGTGTTATAACACTTAATTTCTTCTACCTGCCTACTAATAAAACAAAAAACAACAACTATAAATACATATTCTAACACGTATTATCACGTTTAAACCTGTGAACAAGCGTGCAATTTCGACACTCGCATAATAAAGGACTTCATTATTATTTCGTTATTCATTATACGTACGGAGGAAGTTTTATTAGATATCCTCCTGGGTGACCTCTTGGAACTGTATGTAAATAACGTTTTATATATTTAGGCTAATTATAAAAAGCCCTCTTTGAAATTGCAAACAATTAAGAGAGTGGTTTTAATGAATGAATTAATTAATTAAATTTGAAAAAAAATTGCTGTCGTAGCATAGGCGGAAATGGCGGAATGGAAACAGTGTCTTAGCACTCAGTATTCAGGTTTTCTCTGCCTACCCTGCTATGTGCTGGTTAAAAAAATTATACAAATATAAACATTAATAAACAAATACATTTCTTTTTTTATTATTTAAAATGAAAAATTAAGAAATAACTTTTCAGTTATTTAAAAATACTTTAAAAATTGTCATAGATGACAAAAATGACATATGATTTTAAAATATCTGGTAAACTGTAAAACTTTATTATAATTACACTGCGTACCAGGAATTCAATGCATCATCTCGATCAATCCCCCAAATTACAGGTTCCTCCCAAGAAGCCATTAGGGCGTGTGCCCGAATACCTACAAGCTATTGATCTATGTGCAAACTTTGGTACATACTCTTAGATTCATGCCAAACCCAAGATTTCCGAAGTATATATAGCATATATGTATGATCTATTGATTTTTTGTTCATAAAGGATTAAAATGATATTATAGTTGTTTCATATAGAAGCTAAACTAGTGAATAACTTAATTTTCTTGTGTTTACAGTCATTATTACATATTTACATATTTGGAGGATGAACATGTATGGAATTAATGTCTATTGAATGTCAGGCAGGATAGCTGCCAGCTAATGTAATAGTAAAATATACCATTGACTTTGAAAAGAGCAACTGTTGAGTTTCTTGCCGGCTCTTCTCAGCAGAACTGCCTTCCGAACCGGTGGTAGCTTTTTGTTGACATGTACATTCGACGATTCAAAAGTACTTGTAATAGATTATTTGAATAAAGAATATTTTGAATTTGAATTTGTTTAAATCCTTAACAAAAGGCCAAATGAAACCGTTTTATGTAAAATAAGAATAAAAAAACTAAATCAACTTTACGCTGTAACTTGCACACAGTAATGTAGGCAGAGGGAGCCTAATAAGACACTCCATCCCCACTTTTGTGCTAGTTGAGTGGCGTAACTCAACGCTGGTTCATTTGCTAGAGTGAAGAACTAAAAATATTAATTTAAATAAATAAATAATTTACTCGAGTGGAGGTCGAACCTACAACCAGTTGTGTTAAAGTCACACCCTTGTGCCGCTGCGCGACTACGGCCTCTATTCGTTATCTATTCTCTAATAATATTTACATAATGTCTGTAGCATTAGAACATCGTTAGGCAACTTTATTTTCCTTAAACAAAGTAATATCAGTATTTTTAAAGTTTATTTTATAAGCACGCTAAAATCTGGCCTAGTTTGAGCTGAAATACATAAAGTTTTGTTTAACTAAAAGTTGGACTTTAAGTGTCAGTAATTCATAAAGTTTTTATTGATCTCTACATTTTCAGATTTTACGAAAACAGTTTATAAACTTTGATTTACATTTGTTTCATCGCTATTTTATGGAGTTTTATATTCAATATTAGCATGAAAAAACTTAAATTATATAATTGGTTTTTTAAGCTTAATTTGGCGAAAAAAGTTAATACTAGATTGCATAACTAGATACAGCTTAGTGTTAAGACACTCCACTCCCCACATTCCGCGGAATTCTGGAGGCGTTCTGGTGTATTTTGAGTGGCGGACTTCAACGCCGCCCTTTGATCAGACCAGAATAAAAATAAAATATTAAATATTTTATTTCCTCGAGTGAGAATCGAACTAACGACAAAGTACTCACATTAAGAAAACGTATAAAAATTTGAACGTAGCCTGATTTGAACCTGGTCCGATCGCTTTGACGGTTTCCAAAGAAGCACGGGTTCAAAGCCCGCTACGTTCAATTTTTTATACGTTTTCTAAATAAGTATTTTTCTTTCTTAAATGTAGATTAACACTTTAAAAATGTTAAAAAAATATTGTAGTTAACAAAGTAGTTTATACAACCAGTCAGTCTATTTGTTTTCCAACAACTTGATTTTTCTAACCTAAAAATCTTGCCTGATTCCCACAAAAAAAAAAACGATAAAAATATTATTCCTTAACTAAAAAATATCGAGAACCATTTACTCTTGCTCGATTAAATATTACGTGAGGCAATTGAGCCTAACTGAAAATCTTCAGTAAATTCAATGGACCCTAAACGCCTTCATTTCATACTTCCCTCACATTATGTGTAAGGCATAAACTTTTTTATTTAACGTTAATATTCGTTATTTGGCCATTTAGTTTCCTTTTCCTTGCAAGTTTATTTTTATGAAACGAACATAAAAATGTAATTTATTTTTATATTTTTGTTTTCTTTTGTTTAGTTTTGTTTTTAGACGTGAGATCACTCGTAATTATATACATTTTCATTACCATTGTAATGGTGTCAATTTTCAATTATTTTGATTTGTTAATTAAAATTTTCTACAATACTAAATAATTTTTGTTTCAGTTTTTAACATTCTCCGTTCACCACTCTATATTATTTAATTATTACGGAAATAAATATATTAAATAATTCATTACCCCGAGTGGGAATAGAACCAACAATATTCTCGCTACGAAAAATGAAAATATGAATTTAAATAAATATTACAATTTCTGGAGTGGGGATCGAACCCACAACTAGTCGCGCCTACAGTCACTCCTGTGCCCTTCACCACTACTGGCCTCATACTTAGTTTAAATATGCTTTCGTATATATATATGTCGGAATTAGTAGTACTGAGGTGGTTCCGGAACGCCAGCGCCATCTGTTGGCGCTCGACAGAGTTAGTGTTATGCATCGTTATGGAAGGGGCGAGTCGAGGCGAGTCGACTCGAGGCGTGGCCGACGGACATCGACTCACTTTGTGTTTGGCGGTCGGCCGGTGCAGACGACACTGAAACTGTCCCGCGTTCCGTGCTGTGTATCTACCTACTGGGATAGCTATAGCTGCTGTCTTGTGAATTGATTACGGTGTTGTAATTAATTCGTAATATCACAAATTGTGTTTACTCATGCCAACATTATCCACGGAAGCCCACAGTAGACCGGGTACTCAAAAACGATGTTCGAGGGAAATCCACCCGACTTCGACATATATATATACACTCGATCTAAATAATTAATTAAAACTTGATTTAAAAAATAAAATTTCGTTAAATTACATCATTTTTTTTTAATTTAGGACTTTTAATAATAAATAAAATAAAAAAATGATTTGAAAATGTTTTTCTTAAGCCATTAAAATATACAGCTTTAACCTGTATTAAATATTTATAGAATACACAGAATATCTAATTACTCGGATAGTTTCCAAAGCGAGTAAGTTAAAGCTGTGATCAAAGCTCTTTTAATTAGCTTCAAAGCTTCTGGACCTAGAGAAAATGAATTTACAACATTTTGCTATATGATGGTTATAAAATATTCCTGATGTTTTATTTTATAGCTAAAATAAATTGTTTGTGATTTGTGAATTTGGGCCTGATATCTCTTCTCTCCTCTTGGTAGAACTCTCGTTTTGGTAGAATAATCTTACTATTAAGAAATTCTACTTCTCACTTTCTGTCGAATTCGCTTTGTCTAATTACCAGAGTGAAAAATTGCAAACTGCAATCATTATATTAAAAAGTCATAGCTGCTATCCAGGAATTCATAGTAAATATTTTTATTTTTTTAATCAACTAGCTTCACACTGTATCACGCACACAGTGGGGGAGTCAGAGGGAAGTGCTAAGGCATTCCGTTCCCCACTTTCTGCCGAATTCTCGAGGCATTGCGTGTTGAGTGGCAGAACTCAACACCGCGCTTTGCATCGACACCAGAGCGAAGAAATGGAAGTATACACGTAAATAAATATTTCACTTCCTCGAGTGGAAATCGAACCCACAGCCGCGTTACAGTCACAAAGTTAATTATTTAAAAGGCTACCCTAAAATAATTAACTGTTCTAAGTTACTTAATTCATGTCGGACAAGCTGTTGCAGGGAAAGTCTTTAGAGTACGACGACAATTTCTCAAAGAAACAGATTTACATTTAACTATCCGAGTGAATTAAAGCAAAATTATTATTATTTCTACATATTAATTAAAAGTGAGGCTAGTCGCGTCAGGTTGTGGGTTCGATACCCACTCGAGTAAATGAAATATTTCCTCGAGTCTCATTTCTTCGCTCTAGTATCGAGGTAAAGCTCGGTGTTGAGTACCGCCATTCAACAAGTAATGCTTTCAAAAAATCCGCGAAAAGTGAGGATCGGAGTGTCCTAACACTAATCTCCCCCTTCCTACTTTGCTCCACGCAGAATACAGCGTGAAGCTGAAATAATTATATTTAAAATAGACTTGTAGTATTTCCATTTCATTTTCAATTTCCATTAGTATATGAGTCCAGGTGTGAATTTATTCTGTATTAGTCCAAAATTACTATATTAATAGTCAATTTGGACTAATACAAAAAAATAAATTTAGTCCAGTAGTGGACTAATCCTGTATTAGTCCAAAGTGATGTGAGATGAATATTATAATGATGATTAATTAAATAGAATACTCATAGACGTCTCTAATAACCGTCGCATAGCTTTATATTTATTCAGCTCGTCTGACTCTTTGCCAAATCAACAAATTATATCGTTAAATATTTATCAATAAAAAAAGAACCCATTACCTCTAACTTAGTGATAACATTTCCACCTACAGCACTCTACGATTTATTATACCTACCTATGTAATACGTCTCCATCATTCATTCTATAGTGGAAATGAATAAAATGATGAATTCTTACTGCGACGACGGAGTATGGCACGCAATATCTCCTAATGGCACTGCCTGCGCACCTGCTCTGCATGTCATTCTATATGAAACTAAAGAAATACTTGTATTCGCTTTAAATATATGTATATACTAGCGGCCTGCCCGCAGCTTCGCCCGCGTGAACTACGTTATTATTAATTTCTGTCTCCATGAGAACCTACGTCCTATAAGTGACGTCCATGCAAAATTTGAGACTCCTAGCATTTGTAGTAACGAAGTTTCATACAAACTTTCAACCCCAAAAACAACCCCTTAGAAGTCGAATATTGCAAATTCCCATCTTAGCGAGCACCTACGTCCTATAAGTAACTTCTATGCAAATTTGAGATTCCTAGCACATGTAGTTTCTGAGATTTCGTGATGAGTGAGTGACCTTTCGATTTTATATATATAGATGTATGTATTTGTATTATATATACGTAATGACTAAGAGAAAGTCGTGTGGAAGTGGTACCAATGTGTGTTAATCGCGTAAACGCAGTTGTAGGTTCGGTTCCCAGTCTGGTAATATTATTTTTGTATATGTTCACTTCTTAATTGCAGTACCAAGGCAAAGCGAGGCGTTGAGTTCCGCGACGCTACACGCAATATCTCGGATAAATAAAATGTTCTGGAAGTCCACGCCGCGCTTTACCTCGTTACCGTGCGAAGAAATGGAAATAGTAAATATTTAATTTCCTCAGATGGAAATCGAACACAAACGCCACAACCTGCAGGACGTTTACACGCTTCTGCTCCCGCACCACTGACCACCAAACTAAACGAACGAATTTTACATACAATAAATCTGAAAATAACCAACTAAAAGCTCGAAATGAATACTTAAAATTAATATTTTCTGAATAGAATCTGATATTAACATAAAATATTACTTATTAGGCAGCCCTGCAATCTCGACTGTGGTTCGCACCACCAGCTAAAGAGTATTGTTTTTGTCTACGATTATTCACGTTGTATTGTATCACGGACCATTGTGCCTAATGAGCGATTTGGGGCCACGCACGCTGTTCAGCTAGAATGGAATGGGAAGGTTTTACCTTTGAAATTTACCATAAAAATGCTAATATTAACTTTGCAAATTGTTAATTTTTTCGTATTATGTCAAGTTTAGGCTTAGTTTAGTGGTGGAACTCAATATCGTGCATTGCCTCAATGTTAGAGCGAGAAAATGAAGATATTAAATATTTTATTTTCTCCAATGGGATTCGAACCCATAATCTATGGCGTTTACAGTCACACTTTATGGCATGGCATCACAACTGGCCTCATATAGATATAGTATATATCAGCTTCACGCTGTATCCCTCACAGGGTAGGCAGAGGGAACCTAGTGTTATGACACTCCGTTCCCTACTTTCTGCCGAATTCTGGAGGCTTTACGTGTTGAGTGGCAGAACGCCACGCATTGCCTCGACACCAGAGCGAAGAAATGGAAATATAAATTTAAATAAATATTTCACTTCCTCGAGTGAGGATCGAACCCACAACCGTCGCGTTACAGTCACACCCTTGTGTCGCTGCGCCACGACGGCCTATATATATAATATATAGATATAGTATGTTTGTTATAAATACAAGTAAGTACATATATTCAAGAAGCAACCTCATCTCCCCCAACTATTACCGTTGCCAGTAAATCATTATTATACGGAAGATACAAGCGTATCCGCTCGTGTATCCGTCTTGTAGTGTAACTTAATAAATATTTACGTCTCCAACGATATAGTTGGTTTGTTTGATTAGTTCCCAAATGATTGTTATTTAAGAAATTTTCTTCAATAGGTATATGTTTTTTCCTTATAGATAATTAATATGACAAGTATACTTTATTCTAAGTATAGATATGCATGTATATGTATATGATTATAGACAATTATAATTATGAGAATTTATATTTATTTATAGATACTTAGTTGAAATAGGCAAAAGGGGGTGATATAAATATATATCCCCTTTTCTTCTTCTTCCTGGCATTAATCCCGGCTATTACCAGGGTCTGCCTTCCTACTCAACCTACTCCACTTTCCACGATCTTTCGCGTCCTCGGTGGTTAGACCATTGGCTCTCATGTCCTGCAACATGACATCCAACCAGCGCTTCCTTGGGCGTCCGGGTGGTCGCGCCCCAGGAACTGGTATTGCCCCTGGTATAAATATATAACCCCCTTTTGCCTACTGGAAATCCAGTAAAATAAAATTATTATTAAATATTTCAATACAATTTAATAATTTTTTAAATACAATATTCTTATTAATATAAATAAAATGCTAGAAATATCAGCTATTATTCGGGCTTTTCTTATTTTAATTTTGGTCACTATACAATCTTATGCATAATATCCGTTCGTCAACATATATGATATCCCTTTAGTATGTTTTTTAATTGATAAAGTAAATTGAATGGTACCACCAATTTTGATGAATTACTCCTAGAAGTTAAAAAATGAATATAACACCAATAATGAAGTAGATTTTCGCATAGTAAAATTAAATGAGTTATATCTTGCCGTTCTAATAAATTTTCTTTCAAAATAGCCTAAAACGAATGAATATTAAATACACCAAAGTAAAAGTGAAACTGTAAAGTTTTTCTCATTAAATATGCAAAATTCTTTAGCATGGCCGAGAGATATTTGAAATTTTAAAACTTTGTTAAAAAAACAGCCATTAATGGCGCTTAACGCTGCAACAGGGGCTTGAATGGAGGCAATCAGTGTTCTGAGAGATTGGGGCCTTTGTAAAGTTGACCTTACATATTCTTAAATAGCTTTCAACTCGCTTTCAAAATGTAATCGTTGAACTATATAAGTAATACTCAAAGTGCCGAGGCTATGTGTGACTATAACGCGACGGTTGTGGGTTCGATCCCCATTCAAGGGAATGAATTGTTATTTATTTTTATTTCTTCACTCTGGCTCCAAGGCACCAGCGTTGAATTCCGCCACTCAACACGTAATGTGTCGAAAAATTCGACGGAAAGTGAAGAACGGAGTGTCTTAATATTAGGTTCCCTCTGCGTAGTCTACTGTGTGTGGGGTATGAACCTGATTTTTAGTCAAATTGCTTTCTGCCCGTTACTGCAACCCTAAAATGTATATTTTTGTCTTTGAAAGCTTTACTGAATATACTAGGTTATATAATTAATTAATTATATACCGTGTATAATATATACCTACTATTAAAAGACATATATTTAACATTTTTAAAAGTGTAAACGTATAAAAATCGGACGGTAACAAATCCCGTTACTTTCGGTTTTTTATACGTTACCTAAATAAGTATTTTTCTTCAATTCCTTTTTTTCTCTTATCTGTGTTCTGTTTTTTATCAAGACATATTTAAACTTTACCCAGCAGCAAAAGGATATATTAAAATTTTAATTTAATAGTTATTATATTTAACTTAATAGGAAAATTTTCCAAAATTACAAAATACAGGATTAATGGAATCTTACTAGTAGATTATACTTCCATTTTGAGCTCAATTTCCACCTCAAATACCGACACCATCAGGATTCAGATATTTTCAAAGGTTTAATTGACACTGGCAACGCTGTCTAGGCTGTTTCCGTACGTTTTTTTCTTTTAAGTCTATGCCCACATTATAATCGATATGGATTTGAAAATTTCTTCCGTAGTATTCAGAGCTAAAATTCTGTATTTTACGCTTTCTCGATAATATTACTTGAGGCCATTATAGCGAATTTGTAATATCTTTGTTTTTTTTTGCTTCACGCACTATCCCGCACACAGCAGGGTAGGCAGAGAGAACCTAGTGTTAAGACACTCCGTTCCCCACTTTCTGCCGAATTCTGGAGGCATTGCTTGTTGAGTGGCAAAATTCAAAGCCGCACTTTGCCTCGACACCAGAGCGAAGAAATGGCAATAACACATTCCTCGAGTGGGGATCGAACCCACAACCATCGCGTTACAGTCACACCTTTGTGCTCATAATATATAGTAATCATATATTATATGAAATATAACATATCAAAGGATTAAAACAAACCCTCCCTGATTTGTGTGTACAAGTTAATGTCTTTTGAAGGAGTAATTACTGTTTATGTAGCGCGAATGGGATGAATACACTGGTTTTAACTCTTTAATAATTAGTAATATACTCGTAGCTACTGATGGCGCCTTTGTGGTGCCAAACTAGGTGTGGCCTCAAGACTGACAGTGGATAGGTTGTGGATTCGATTCCCACTCGAGCATATGAAATATTTAATACTCTCATTCCCTCGCTCTGGTAACGAAAGCAATGCCTCTAGAATTAGGAGGAAAATATGGAATGGTGTGTCTTAAAACTAGGTTCCCAAGTTCCCTTTACCTACCCTACCATATTCGGAATACAGTGCGTAAACTCCATTTAATCATTTAAATATACATGGAAATAAATAAAGGTATAACTCGAAATTTCAACCCACACGCTAAATCTAAGAAGCTATTTATTTCTTGGAGAGATATTACCAAGTAAACGCAAATCACGGATAGAATGAACGTCTTGTAAATGTCAGCTTCGCCTCGAGCGTTCGCTTTACTGTCACAATTCATTATAACACAATTAATATTGTGACATTTCTGGAGAAACTCTATATTATACATCTATCTACTCTGGAGACGAGCGACTTGTGAGAAATCTGATATAGCTTTTCAAGAAAACCTTGGAAAACTGGTGAGAAACTCAATGGAAAAGGTAATTTCCGTTAAAAAATCTCGTCGTTGACTAAGAAATTGTTGTATTGAAGCTTTTTATGTTTATATTTTTACCAGGTTTGTTTTGATATTGTACTAACTAAGACCGACAAAGTACAATTCGCCGAAGCCGTCGTGTCTGCAGGTTCGATTCCGACTCGAGGGAATATAGTATTATTTATTAATATTTAAGTTTCTTTGCCCTGGCACCAAGGCAAAAACCCCGGCATTTTTGTCCGCCACCCAACACGTCTCTCAATGCCTCGAAAAATTGGGAAATCAGCGAAAAATGGGGAACGGAATGTCTTAATATTAGGTTCCCTCTATCTATCTTGCTTTGTGTGTGATAAAGCATGAAGCTGATTTTTATATATATATTTATTTCGTGATTTTATTTACACTAAACTCTAATATCTCAAGCACTAAAGATATATTCGATAACGTAGAGTACATTCTATTAACGGATATAACGAAATACATTCATTTTCATTTCAATTTCATCAAATCACATACTAAAATATTAAACTATAATATAGAAATATTCTTCCATAGCTGGTTTATATAGTAAATTCTACTAGATTCTGTCCAATATAGAAGGAAGAACGGTTGTCGCAAAATTAAACGGAAATCGAAAGCTGTGGCTTGCGGCGAAGCTACTATAGAATACTATAGATATACATCTCAGATACCTGCCCGTCTGATGGTATCGACGTAATTTACAATCTGTTCAGTTGTGATTGCTATGTCCTAGGATTCTATATGTATATGTGTAATACTATATTTTATATATATATATTTTAGCATCACTCTGTATCTTGTATACGGCAGGGTAGGTAGAGGGTAACTGAGTGTTAAATCACTTCGTAATTATATTTATGTACCTAAATAAAATGTAGTTTTATAACAATTGTAATTTTTAAATCCTTAGCTAAGACCATTAAAGGTTCTGGGTTCCATTTCCACTCGAGGAAATGATATAGTTAATATTTTAACGTCTTCGCTCCGCAATGCCTCCAAAAGTCGGCAGAAAGTGGGAGCGAAGTGTCTTAACACTAGACTTCCTCCGCAGCTTGAAACTCAAAAAAAACTTTAAAGTTATAGTTAAGCTTTCGTTATTTTTCAAATAAAAACTACAATAATATATCGATAAAATATCTTCTTCTAACTAATTATGTGAAAAATAAAAGAAAAAATATATACATCCGATACCATTGAGCATATTAAATAGGATCTACGTAATATACAGGGTGGAATTGTCTGCACCACTTTAAATGAAACCACAGTTTTAACTACTCTATAAAAGCCTAATATAATTCGGAAAAAAAATAATTCCCAAAAATGAAAAAGTTTTTTTTTCAAACAAAATAAATAATAAAAATATCGTTTTAAAATAAAACGCCATTTGTAAAGTATAACATAGGCACGCACACACTTACCTGTCAAAGCGACAACGTCGCATACGTATGTGTGCGTGACACGAAATACAGGTATGAATAAAAATCGTGAAATGAAAAAAAAATCCTACGTCCAAACTGTTGAGGTACCTTAATTAATTTCTTAGGTGTGGGTTTGAAATATATTACCCTATATGCAGTTTCAATAAAAGAAGCGCTGCCTCTTCCACCCTGTATAGTAATTATATACATCCAAGAAATTTTTCACGAAACAATTTTCATACGTACAATTCAGTTACTATAATAAGAAACATCGATCTTTATTAAATTGGGTCTTCATCTTGGACATAAACGAATTTGTAAAACATTTCACAGTCCAACGCAGGAAAGAGGTGTATTTGGAAGTGCTATTAGACCCCGATCCTTTCCGCTAATATCACCCGTGGGACTTAGATAAGCATGGAATGGGTTAACTGAAGTCTTGACCTGGTTGTTCAATATAAGTTTCAAAACTAAACTTAACTATTAAACTTAATATTAATTATTTATATCAAATTTCGTATAAATTTCTTTCCGAACTGTGAAATGGCCTACCCACGGCAATGTTTCCAGGTCGGTACGATATGGGTACCTTCAAAAAGCACATCTATCCCCACCTCAAAGGCCGGCAACGCCTGTAGCTCCTTTGGTGCTGCACGGGATCGTGGGCGGCGGTGTTCACCATCAGGTGACCCGAATGCTCGTATCCCTTGTCCTTTTTTCCATTAAAAAAAATAATCAGGACAAGCGTGTGACTGTAAACGGGACATGGCTTCAGCCGCCGAAGTAGAGAGCGGAGTATTTTAACACTAGGTTTCTGACTGAAAAAGTAAATACTAAATAATCAGTAAACAAAAAAGTTAAGAGAATACATACACAAATTACACATATATATCTAAATAGCTTTTACTAAAATTATATTAAGAAAGAATTCCAATATCCACCATACCATTTAGAACATTAAGTATGGACTGAAAATACCTGAAAGCTAAACGAGAAAGCGCCAAAGAACTACCTACTATAAGCCGATTTCTGAAACATTTTCTATAAAATGGCAACTTACATCCAGGTGTAAGTGCTATTAGAGTCGATACCCACCGCTGATGTCTCTCACGGGACTTAGATAACTATGAAGGAAATTAAGTGATGCCTTGACCTGCTTTTCTGGAGGATACAAGTTTCACGTGGAAAAACTGATTTTGTCAGTTGTTCTGGAATATATATAGTTAATAGTAACTATGCTAACAAATAATTGCTCCAAAAGAAAGATAACGAGATATTTATTTTTCTTATATAGCAATATTTATTGCAATAGGCAGCGTTTTTATATTTCTAAGATCGTCCACGATATTGGCGAGTTCAAGAACTCCTCATCATCATTAGGCCAGTGGTGAGGCCTCTGGTGTCGAGGCAAAGCGCGGCGTTGAGTTCTGCAACTCAACACGCAAAGCCTCCAATTTGGCAGAAAGTGGGGAACGGAGTGTCTTAACTCTAGGTTCCCTCTGCCTACCCTGCTGTGCGGGATTCGGCGTGAAGCTGATTTTTTGTTGTTTATATCTTTATCTATCCTAATTTTGTATCGAAAATCTGTAAATTTTACTTTCATTATCTTATAACAAAATATTAATTGATATTTTTGTCAACAGCAGTTCAAGCATCACTAGAACCTCGAAGACCCCTGTCCATAACAGAGCCACCGCATCACGTCGAGTTCACCAACGACACTGGCGTCATACTAACCTGTTCCACTAAAGGGCAGTACCAGGTAAAATATATTTTTTATTATTTTCTTTTTATTATATAATATAGTTAAGAGAAGTAATCATGGAGTATGAGCTCATTATTCCAATGGATGCAAGTCGTCGTATTCTCGTATGCTCGTATAGGCAATTTAATAGAAAAGCAGATTATTTATATAAATTATTAGTATATAGTTTAATTATTTTCGCCTGCGGGAGCCGGGACTCGAGCACCATCCTTATAGGTCCTGAGCCAGCCGTTAAGTCGGAGAAGTTCAGGTACCTTGGATCCGTTATGCACGAGTCTGGAGGCATCGACCACGATGTCCATGGCCGGATAAGCGCTGCCTGGGCCAAATGGCGGGAGGTCACTGGTGTGGTCTGCGACCGCAGAATACCGCCCAAGCTCAAGGGGCTGATATACAAGAGCATCGTCCGACCGGTTCTTTTATACGGCAGCGAATGTTGGCCAGCACTATCTCGGCACACTCAGGAGCTTCACGTCACGGAAATGAAGATGCTGAGGTGGATGTGCGGCGTAACGCGGTCTGACCGCATACGCAACACATTCATTCGAGGTAGTCTTGGGGTTCGTGACGTAGCGGATAAGCTCCAAGAGCGTCGCTTGAGATGGTTTGGCCACGTTACGCGCCGGCCTAAGAACTATGTCGGACGCAAGTGCCTTGCTATACAAGTTCCTGGGGCGCGACCTCCCGGACGCCCAAGGAAGCGCTGGTTGGATGTCGTGATGCAGGACATGAGAGCCAATGGTCTAACCACCGAGGACGCAAAAGATCGTGCAAAGTGGAGTAGGTTAAGTAGGAAGGCAGACCCCGGTAATAGCCGGGATTAATGCCAGGAAGAAGAAGTTTAATTATTTTATTTATATTATTTTTCTTTTTTTATCTTGTATATCCAAAGTATGCAGAGTTAGTTACTCCGCTCGAACTCAAGACATTAAATAATTAGCAGAGGCGGTCCTGGCGCAGAGACATCGGGAATCGAACTCACAACCATCGTCTACAGTGTCACATTTGTCCTGCATCACGACGGCCTCGAAATACCATAAAATTTGCAACTAAATATTTCATTACTTTAAATTTCAAAATATCTTGCATTGCAGTTCTCAGTTAAATCTTAGAACAGTAACCTGACGTTCTCTAATTGCTTATACAAAGAGCTAGAGACATTCTAAAGTGCCTTTGAGTTTCTATTATGATGATGAACATATACTAATTTATTGTTATTTTAATTAGAGTCGCATCCATATCTTATGAATTATAATAATTTGTAGAAATATTAAATATTTTCATTTCTTCATTCTATGTAGTGCCGAGTCACTCAACACGCAATGCCTCCAGTAAATGCGCCGTTGACTTCTGCCACTCACTCGCTTCAAAAATTCGGCAAAAAGTAGGGAATTAAATCTTAACATTAGGTTCCCTCTGCCTACCCTGCTAATAAATTATAAAACATAGCTTAGTCTAACACTGTGTGTGAGACCTCCCGGACGCCCAAGGAAACGCTGGTTGGATGTCGTGATGCAGAACATGAGAGCCAATGGTCTAACCACCGAGAACGCAAAAGACCGTGCAAAGTGGAGTAGGTTGAGTAAAGCAGACCCTGGCAATTACCGGGATTAATACCAGGAGGAAGAAGGAGGAGCTTAGTTCTAAGACTATACCCATAAACATTCACCATAAAATAAAGTTTATTGAATGTCTGAAGGGCAAACAACGGCACACAAAAGCATGAGTTACGTTAAACACGCCCGCCCATTTGATTTAATATTCACAAGTCGAAGTCAAACATTGATAAAGTTTTTTGCAGTCACAAAAGTATATGCCGGTCCCATAGGGAAATGAGAAAAATGCGTAAGAATATTCGAGAAGCTATGGCATTTTACCTCCTCGGTGCTATCTGATACAAATAGAATACGTATTCCATATAAACGTTATGAACCGGTAGAATTTTCAACATATTTTCTCCTTTTAGTAAAGGAAATTCGATTTCCTGGTAACATTTTCAACACTCGCAAAAAGTCCAAACTACATACTTATTATATTTATATCTTTGGAAATGGCTATTATAACGTTTTTTCGTAGTTTTCTGGTTAAATTATTGAATTTGTATGGTAAAATGCACTGTATTACGTTTGGAATGAAATTTTGCAATAAATACTATAAATATAAAAGTTCGAAGGTGTTTAGATGAAAAACGACTACGAGAGACTACGATATTTACAAGAATGGATAATGGCGATTAATTTAAAAAAACTTTAAATTGTAATACTTAATAGTTTCTGGTTCAAACACTTTTCATATTTTGAGAATGTGAATATAAATATATATGTAATATATATGGACAACATATGATATTTATTATTATGTTAACCTTATTATAAAATTTTAAAAAATGTATAAGTATACACATTTTTGGGAATCAGAGAAAAATCAGTTAAAAGAAAGCTTTTGAAAGGTTAGCGTAATTTATTTAATTGTTTAAGAAGGTTAAATTACTTAGAATTAAGTTTGCTTTATATACTCTTATACACTTATATCCTATTGAAATTTGAACCCTCACCCTTCGTATCACAATTTCCTTTATTGCTCAAATTAAACTTACATATATCCCAAAAAAAATACGAATAGGCCGAACAAAAAAAAAATATTTTCCGACCCGTCAGCCATCGTTCTAGATTCATCCCTAAAAGGTCGCAAAAAAAATGCTAAACAAAAACGAAAGGGGTCACATTACCCCGGGGTTAAAAGCAGGCTTCGCAAAGCGTGGAAACAATAGAAAATACGGGTCGCGTCAAAGAAAAACTAATGAAGTAGGTACCTACTGCTTTTACGAAATTGAATATTACCGCCAGGCAAATGATGGAAACCTCAACTTCTTATGGAGAAGCATGATTAATTCTTGGGCGTGAAGTTATTTTCTTATATCTTTATATAAAATGCGACTTAAACGCGATGGTTGTAGATTTGATTCCCACTCGAAATTAATCATTATTCACAAATATTGACATTGGAGGAAAGGGTAACAGAGTGTCTTATCACAAGGTTCCGTCAGCCTACCCTGCTATATACCTACAGCGTGAAGCTGGAAAAAAAACTTATTTAAATCTTTATTTAAATCTAAATTTAAAATAGTTTATTCAATACAATTTACTACCAAAACGTTATAAGATCCTTTCCCAATAACAATCAAGAGGACTTATAAATTTGAAAAGCATTAATTATAAAGAGCTCAATTTCGCTTATAAACTTAAAACAAAAGAACGAACAATCAATCCCTTCTATATTGTGATTTTCTATTAGACTTCCATCTAAAACAAAGGCTTCATCATCAAAGGAAACAATATTAATTATACGAAATTAGAGCACATAATTATAGGTTTTTATTTAGGTCAATAAATAAACCTAAAGCTGGAGTATTAAAACCCGAACGGCAGTCGATTTGAACAATGCATATTCCACTTTCATTTTGATATTCTAGAGCATTGAAGTGGATTGTTTTAAAATTTTTATTTATTTTATATAAACAATTATACTGTTTATTCGATACTTATTATTTATTATTTATTATGAGAAATATGTATGTACATGTATACTTTTATTTTTGCGTTCTTTGTATGCATTTTTCGCCCGTATTTATAGTTAACAGTTTTATTATTATATAACTTTTTATTACATCATAGTTAAAGAAATTAAATATAGGAACTCTTTTAATAATCAGATTGGATAATCCATATATTCTATAGAGATAATGGCTATTATAAAATTTTAAATAAGTAAATGAAGTATATTTACTTTAATATTTTGTCTCTAGGTCACAAATCGAAACTCGAGAAATTGAAATATATCTTTAAATTTATATTTTCTTCGATCTGGTGTTCAGGCAAAATGCAGCGTTGGGTTCTGCCACTCAACACGCATAACCTCCAGAATCCGGAAAATGGGGAACAGAGTATCTTAACATTAGGTTCCCTCTGCCTATCGTGCCGTGTACAATTTTTTTTTAATATTTATTGTACAAATAATAAATATTCTCACATAATATACGCTAGCACCTCTCGCAACATTTTCTCAAGTTATCTTGGAGTAAAATTGAAATATCGTCAGTATTTGCATACGAATACATACAATACCCAGCAAATACGTACTACGACCTAAGAACTATCTCCATAGCTGATAGCAATGTCCTGTTCAAATATTCGACCTCTGCCCGATTCGTATCTACCGGATATTTTCTATAAGCGAAAAAGTAAAAAAGGGAACCGAAAGCTATAAATCGATATATTTTATATTGACTCAACGCGTCCGCCTATCTAAATATGAAAATATTATTGGAATAGTTTTTTGTTATATATATATTTAATAATATATATAAATAATATTTAACGTTACGGTATGTTTGTTTCTTTTGTCTGTTTTTACATGTATCTAATAAGTGGGTTAAGGGACGCAAAAACTGCTTCACGCATATCCCCGCTTAGCGGGATACGCACAGAGAATTTAGCGTGTTAAATGTGGACCACGTGGACGGTGGAGTGTCTCCACCGAGTGGATGTCGAACCTTTAACTACAGTCCGTACTAAGAAACTATGAACGTACCTAATATATCTCTATATATAATTGAGAGGAAAACTTTCTGATATCGTTGTATTATAATTTACTTGTTTCTATGTGATTACATTTGGGTTAACGTCTTAATAAATATATTCAAATTATAGCTTCGCAAATATATTGTTTGATCTTTAAATTTCGGTATCATTATTATGTAATACCATATTATAGAATTGATGCCAGTCCTGGCACAGAGGCACAAGGGGTACAGGTTGTTGGTTCGATTCCCACTCGAGGGAATGAAATATTTAATGTTTTTATTTATTCGCTTTGGCGTCTAGGCAAAGAGCGGCGTTGAATTCCGCTTCTCAACACAGAAGAAGCCTTCAGAAGTAGGTAGAAAGTGGAGAACGAAGTATCTTAATACTACCAGTATACTAGTACCTCACACAGCAGGGTAGGCAGGGTTAAATTCTTCAGGTAAAAACTAAATTAAACTGAAATGCAAAAAACCTTTGTAAAATTAATTATACAAGTTTACTTTATTATAACCTAGTTAAAATACCGTAGCAATACAAAAATCCTGTTCGCCATCCGCAACTAAGAAATTTCTTTGAAACGGCAAAAACTGAAATAAGTTCCAACTCTTAACGATCCCTCCAAACAAAATCCACTTTCCTTGAAGCTAAAACTATGAGGGGAACATATAAAACTTATTACTTCCAAGGGAGTAATCCTTTTTGTTTCTTTGTTATAAAAAAGAATTCCTGAATTTTATATTATTTTATATTTAAATACCAATATAATATAAAACTTAATATAAATTGCTTTATTTAAAAATATCGCAACGCAGAATTGTCCCAGTTTTAATATAATAAAGAAATTGCTTATATTAGTTTTTACTTGTTTTTTTAATTAATGATGATACAATATATTTCATATTGTATTTATTGTTTAAAATTGTGTATTTATATTTATTTTTTCGAGGCCAGGCTAGGCCAGGCCACTGGTTGTGGGTTCCATACCCGTTCGAAGAAATTTTATAGGTATTTAAATTATTTTCTTTTCTTTTCTCTGGTGTGAACACGCAACGCCTTCAGAATTCGGCAGAAAGTGAGGAGTGGTGTGTCTTAACAATATGGTTCATCTGCCCACCCCTGCTACAAGGAGTATTCAGGGTTAAACTAAAAAAAAAACTTATTAAACTTAATAATATTTTTATCAAATTAATTTCCGTAAATAAAAGTTAACGACCCAATAAAATTGTAATATAATGCAAATATTTCAATAAAATTCCAAATAGGTAGCCAAAAGATGAAATTCCAGTACAACCGTCATTAATCATACCAGCCGATGCGAACAAATGGAACATCAAGATTAATTTAGACAGGATACATACCATCGTTTATTTTATTTCTGCTTCACAATATAGGCCAGTATGATAATAAACCCGACTGGTTGTGGGTTCGATTCCCACTCGATGAAATGAAAAATCATTTAAATTTATATTTCCATTTCTTTGCTCTGGTGTCCATGCACAGCACATCGTTAAGTACGCAATGCCTCAAAAATTTGGCGGAAAGTGGGGTTCCCTCTGTCTACCCTGCTGTGTGCGGGATACAGCGTGAAGCCGATTTAATTATAATATTTAGATGTGACCTATATTTATGAAGCTGTTTACTGATTAAAAAATTGTACGTAATATAAATAGGATGTGCGGTCAGTTCTTTTATAAGCTGCAAAGTTGTTTAATATTCTATGTTTTTATGCGCATATCGCTTGTTTGCATAAATAGAGAAAACTGAGTGATATCTTTTTATTTTTATAATGTTAGTAGTGGACCCGAACGCGGTTACGCCCGCTTGAACTATACGAATATTTATTAAATATATTTATGAAATTGTTTTCAATTTTCCATAGACAGATGCGTTAAGCAAGCTCATTTTGGGTGATGTTTTCTAACAACAAACTTTGCAAATCGTTGCTTAGCAACGGTCGCTTAGCGACGGTTCTTATTAACATGGCGGAATAAATTGTATGTTAAAATAATAAGTATTGTAATATATTGGTATATATCGACAATATTACAAATATAAGAAAAAAAAGTATCCTATGTTCATCCCGAGACCCTCAAGTATCTCTATATGAGTATTTTATCACGATTAAATTAGCGGTTTGGCCCTGATTGCGTAAAAGACAGATAGACAGACAGACAGACAGAGTTACTTTCGAATTTATAATATAGGTATGGATAATAGCGAAAAATTAAACAAATGTATGGAAAAGAAAGTAGTGAAAGCGAAATAAGGTAGAGTTACTTTGACGAGCTCATTTCACTGCGCTTTATACGATGAAACAAGGTAGGTAGGTGTTCGACCACACCGGTCCAACTTTCGTTCATTCATCTGGCAAACGTGTGACCGCAGGAGTACCAACTTTATAGAGAGAGCTACCTAAAGTGCCAAACTTCAGCCAAAACTGGTAGTTTAGCTGGTACTGGTAGTAGTAACTATTAATTACTATTTGCTATTTACAAAAGAAGCAAATTTGATGTGGATTGTAATATTACTGTAGTATTTATACTTTTTTTATATCAGCTTCTTGCTATATCCCGCATATGTAGAGGGAACCTAGTGTTAAAACACTCCATTCTTCACTTTCAGCCAAATATTCGTGGTATTCTTTGGTGGCGGAACTCAATGCCGTGCTTTTGCTTTGGTAGAGCTAAGAAATGAAAATATTCAATATTTCATTTCATTGAGTTGGAATCAAACCCACAGTATGTCACGTTAAGAAACAAACGTTTATGTGTTTGCACCACGAGACGGTACCGACAGTATTATACTCCGTTCCCATTAAATCACTTATGTTTCTAATTTTCGCCCGAATTTTAGAGGCATTGAGTGGCGGAACTCAACGCCGCGTATTGCCTCGACCCCTGAGCCATGAAATTGAAATATAAATTTCATTAAATATATTATTTCCTCGAGTGGGGATCGAACCCATGCAGCAGTCGCGTTTACAATCCCACTTAGTGCCCCTGCACCAAGACTAGCCTCATATTAAAGTCTTAACATAAAATAATTTTAAAAATGGCTTTTAAAGAATATTCGTTAATTAATTGAAGAATCCCGCAGTGGCCTTCGTAGAGACGTGCCGTGAATAAAGCTTTTATGTTAATTTGAAGCAAAACTTGTAATTTGAATACGTTTTTAATAAAGATTTAATTAGAATAATAACCATTATTAGAATAACTACAGTCATTTTGTAATCTTATATATTTTAGATAGAAAATGTCCTATTTTCCAGATATAAATTAATTATTTAAGGAACAGTCGTATGTATAACTTACTATTAAAAAACCACCTTGTTAAAGTTTTGATGTCAGCTTGCCACAGTTGAGTTCAACCTGACTATATAACTATATGATATTGTTTTCTACCTTCGCACATAGGAGGGGGAGGGGGCTAGGGGGCAGAGGGAACCTGAGAACTTAGTGTAAAGACACTCCATTTCCATTAATACACGTTCGTTCCCCATTATATGTCAACGCTACTTGCTACTTATGTACAAAGCAATTAATTTATTTTATTTGTAAAATGTTTCTTTTTCTTTTTTTTAGTTTAATGTTAAAGCAGATATTAATAGCAGATATTTTATATATTATATTGGAAGACCGGGGTCTCCTAATACAGGCATTGCTTGCTTAAAAGGAGATCTCTGTAACAATTATTTTTGTGTAAAATCTGTTGAACAAATAAAGTATTTTTATTTTTATTTATTATTTATTACTTGGAACAGTATTTATAAGTATTGTATAAATTTTCCGAGCTAGCTAGTGATATTAGCATTCATTCATCAACACAATATTTCTAAAAAATGGGCGAGAGCATTGAAAGTAATGACTTCTTCTATGAACTATCTGAAGAGGAGGAGTGAGGAGGAATGAGGAGCTCCATTAAAAAAAATTGGAAACGTTTTTCTTGCATTATTAAAAATATAATATTCCCAAAAGGTAAAAATAAAAATGTAAAAGGATTAAAGTGGTATCAGTCTTGCATCTGCCAGCCGGCGGATGCAAATGGTGCGGAAAAATGCAAATATATGGACATCGCCGCAAACTATCGCACAAGCTTTTATGTAGTTGTGAGTTTCGGGTCTACTCTAGTCTAATAATGTAACTTTTGGTTTTCTATTTGTTATATTCTGCTAAATATGCCAAATTAGAGCTTTTCATAGCATATTTTTTCAGCTTCACGCTGTATCCCGCATATAGCACGGTAGGTGAAAAGAAACTAGTGTTAAGACACTCCGTTCCTCACGTTCCACATAATAATTCGGGATATAGCGATATAGAAATGAAAATATTAATAAATAATAATTCAATTTCCCATATGAAAATTGAACCTACATAAGCCATATTTACAGTCACTGTTCCACAACGGTTTCTAATTTATAATTGAAAATTATTAGTTAGTAGATTTGAACCCTGCTTCGATGAAATCTGATTATAAGATATGGAATCAGAATTCTAAGTTTCTCAAGGTTCCTTAACTAAAATTAATAGCAATAGTAATTAAGGCCAAGATGTGACTGTAAATGCGACAGGTTGTGGGTTCGATCTCTACTTTAAATTAAATATTTAATATTACATTTCTTCGCACTAGTCCAGGCAAAACGTGGCGTTGATTTCCGTCACTCAACACGCAATGAATACAGAATTTGGCAAAAAGTGGAGAGTGGAGTGTTTTAACACTGGGCTCCATCTACCCTGCTAATATCAATAATATATTTAAAAATCATTTAATAGAAGCAAATAACGACATAATATGGAAATTGCGAATCGGCAAAGGCGTTACACAAGTATTGGAAAACAGATTAGATATTTACCGAAACAACATTTTCGTCCATAGCAGAAAAATATGTAAATTCATTTCTAAATAAATGTTCGTGTGAGTTGCTCGGAAAAAAGGCACTGGGGAATTAAATTTCAGGGATTATTACGTTCTCGAATGTTCCCACAAGGGTTGTAAATTACGTGTTGCGTATGAAACTGTCGCGAGGCTATGGATGAATCCAAAAGTTTTCTAATCTCGTCGTCCTTCGCCACCTGGGTAAAATAATTGGTTAAAATTATATTTTGCTGTCATAATTATTATATACATATATCTTAATAGGTAATAAATATTAACGTGAGATAATATAATAGACTTTTATTAGATTTTTCTATAAAATTGAGCATTCTTTTTTACATAAGTAAAATCTTTCATCTTTTAACATCAGCTTACTATAATTATTGTTGTTTTCTAAAACTTTAACCTTACCAGTATTTGTGTCGAATAGTAAAATCATATTCTTTTTAGGGTTCCGTACCTCAAATGAAACCATAACAGAATCACTTTAAAAAAATTAATACTTATATGATAGAAAAAAACCATTATAAACTTATATTTCCAGTTAATTTCATACAATACGACTGCACACCCGCAAACTTAAGTTTATATACTATTATAAGTTGTACTTTCCGTTGACTTACAATCCTAAAATTGATACGGAACACTCGGTGGGCAATGCGAGTCTCGTACTAGACCGATTTTTTTTACTTAAAGTTTATAATTTTTCCTACCCAACATGGATAATATTGATTTGAGTATATAGCTCTCTCAATCAGAACTACCAACAATAACAATATTTATACGTCTAAATATAGTTTTTATACTAATTTTATACAATTTCTTGCTACAGTTGGACTGGCTGCTCTCAGACAATAGTCCAGTGACGTCACTGGCGGGGCTCCGAAGGGTCCTCTTGAACGGTTCGTTGGAGTTTCCGCCGTTCTCGTCAGACCACTACAGGAGGGACGTGCACGCAGCAACGTATAGATGCAGGTTGCAGCTTGCTGCGGGGTTCGCCATCCTGTCAAAAAATATACACGTTCACGCAGGTAAATGGTTTTTTTTACTTTAAATAACACTTTAAATAACACTGCTAATGTAAAAAGAGAAACCTTATATGAGGTACAACAAGGTATGATATTTCAAGAATTATAACTTAAGGCCGTCCTGGCGCAAGAGCAAGGGCGTGACTGTTACCGCGCGGCGTTGAGTTCTGCCTCTCAAGACGCAATGCTTCTAGAATTCGGCGGGAAGTGGTGAACGGAGTGCCTTAACATTAGGGTCTCTCGGCCTACCCTGCTATGAGCGAGATGCAGCCTTAAGCTGGTTCAAGAATTATAGTATTCAATGGCAAGTTGTGGAGAAAGAAAAATATATATTAAAATCTAAGAAGTTAAACCCTAAGCGCTTCTTATGAGTAAAATTTGACTCACAATGGGTTCACGTTGTTAACATATAACATTAATGAAAATCGAAAATTTGCAATTCAAATGTCTAAGTACGATCTTGATCGTAACTGACACTGTAGTAATAAATGAGGGTACAATTTGCTACCTTATAATTGTGTAATTTACAAATTATTATTTATCATAAATTAAATTGTTAAAATATATATTACTAGCGTCCCGAACGCGGCTTCGCCCGCGAAATCACAAAAGAATTCGTGTTTTTATATAATTATAATATTAGTACTTATAAAGACTATTAATATGAAAATTGTAGTATCTTGGGTTATCGTAATTTCCATAAAACAATGAAAAATGAAGGTGAGATTTTTCTATTAAAAGAGTAACTACTAGCGACACACGCGCGGCTTCGCCCGTTTAGTCTTATTGTTATATTATACCCAAATTAGATAGAAACATTACAAAAATTATAGTCTGTTGTATGAGCTAATAATAATGTAAAGTTTCACCAAAATCCTCTCGGTAGTTTTTGTGTGAAAGTGGTATAAACATCCATCCTCACAAGCTTTCACATTTATAATATTAATGGGACATTGTCATAACATGTATATCTATATATATAACATCGAAAGGTCATTCACTCATCACGAAATCTCAGAAACTACTTGTGCTAGGAATCTCAAATTTTGCATAGGAGTTATTTATAGGACGTAGGTGCTCGCTAAGACGGGAATTTGCAATATTCGACTCCTAAGGGGTTGTTTTTGGGGTTGAGAGTTTGTATGAAACTTCTTTACTAGAAGTGTTAGGAGTGTGAAATTTTGCATGGACATCACTTATAGGACGTAGGTACTCATGGAGACAGAAATTAATAATAACATAGTTCACGCAGGCGAAGCCGCGGGTGGGTCGCTAGTATAACATATATCAATGAATAAAAATAAAATTTTTTTAGGATAAATTTAATAACATTTTTTTATATATTTTTTCTTTTTTTTTAAATATCACAGTGCTAAACATACCATGGGAAGTGCACGTGCCCGACGAGTATGTGATGGCGGGCAACGCGGCAGTACTGCGGTGCGTGGTGCCCGCCCACTGCACCGAGCGCGTCGACGAGACCGACTGGTTCACAGATGATGACACCAGTGTTTTTCAGTTTTTAGGTATGTTTTTTGTGATAATTTTTTTTAGGTTCCTGCTATATTCCGAATTTAGCAGTGTAGGCAGAGGGAGCCTAGTGTTAAGACACTCCGCCACTCAAGAAAATATTTTTTTTTATATTTTGATTTCCTTGCTATGGTAACGAGGCAAAGTCCACCATTGAGTTCCGCCACTCAACACGAAATGCCTCTAGGGCATGAAAGTGGGGAATAGAAATATCTTAATGAAGGAACGGAGTGTCTAAACACTAGGCCCCATGTTCGCCCTGCCTATTTTCAAAAAATATATATATTCTTATTTACTCTGTAAAAAAACATCAATGGTACCTATAAAAGTGAATTAAGTCCAAACGACATAGACGTTGAATGCTGGGTCGTTTAGCTTTCATTAAATAAAATGCCTTTTTATTACTCCTTAACGCAGATGGACTCACGCAGGAACTAACTCGTAATAAAACTAACTGTGGAAGTATGTTATTTGAAAATGTCCTCACAATTTTATTGTTTTTATAAGTGCCATAACACTTTTATTATAGTTTTAATTAACCAGCTTATCTTACAATTTTGTATTCGAGACATAACCTGTTGAGTGGGTGAACTTAACGCCGCTCTTTAGTTTGGCACCATAGCGAAGAAATGAAAATATTAGATGATTCATTCCCTCGAATGGGGATCGAACCTACAACCATCACATTTATAGTTACGTGCTTGGGCCATTGCGCCATGACGGCCTCTAGTCTTAAAATTCTAAGATAACTCAATAAATGATCTTAATACAAAGAATTAAACTAATATAAATAATTCTGAAATAGAGATCAAAAAAGATAAAATCATACTATGTTACTATACATTTATTAGTTAAATTATATTTTTTAATTTACTTTTATAGGACATATTTACATTTATGACATTTAAACATCCAATCTTTAGTATAGCAGAGTCTCGTAAAATAACAAATTTAATAAAATTTTATGAAAATCACTTTTTTCTAATTTAATTAACTATATTATATTAAACGTTTAGGTATCTTAATATAATCAGTACTTAAATTTTCAATATTAAACATGTTCCAAACCCTAATTATGGCGTCGCTTACGAGCGCAACAATATTATCTTATGCTGATGCAATATTAATAAGAAATATCTTATACATAACGTTTTTAATGTAATAAAGTTAATAATATTTCACGAAATCTTTGTTAAGAGGTCGTCTAAACTCTAGACTCTAGAGGCTCATGTATAAAGAGGGCTGGTTGTGGGTTCGATCCCTATCAAAAAAAAGAAATATTTAATATTTTCATTACGTTCTGGCCGCCACTTAACATACAATGCTTACAGAATTCGGTGAAAAATAGAGAACGGAGTGTTTTAACACTAGATTCCCTCTGCCTACCCTGTTGTAAGGGAAACAGTCTGTAAAAAAAATTAAAATAATTATTTACCAACTATAAAGCACTATAGATTTCCAATAAATTAAGATTCCTTTCATTCGTTATGGAAGTATACACTAAACAATAGTCTTACATTCTGGTATTATTTCAAAGGCACGAAGTACTCCCGCCTGGACGACGGGTCGCTATACATAAGCTCGGTGAGCCCGGGCGACCGGTACACCGCCTTCCGGTGCCGGGTCCGCGACCGGGTCACGGGTTCTTCTTACTCTAGTCAATATTTTGGTAAGTCATGCTAGCTAATGTTGGTTTTGTTTGGACTTCTATTGAAACTGCTTGGAAGTAATGATAGTTTTGTAAGTGGGTCTTTCTAAGTGATCTTAGATATGTATATACCTAAATTTCTTATTATTTCAAAATTTAAGTAAAAGCTTCGACTAGAAAATATATGGTTCGGTTCACCTGCCTTCACCAAAAAATCTTGATTTGTATATCTCCAAGAATTTTATAAAAATAATTTATCTTATAAATAATTTGTTTTAAAATAAGTCATTTTTGTACGTAATGCATAGAATTTTTTTTATTTTTTCTTAGGTCACATAATAGTAACAGAACCTAAAGGTGGAGTGCGTCCGCGTATAGCGATAGAGCCCCGTTCAAGGAGAGTCGTAGTGGGAAGAGATGTAAGACTTCCGTGCGCGGCTCACGCCTGGCCGGTGCCCAGCTACAGGTAAAAAATGTTATAATATTTATAAAAGAAATATCTTATTTCATTAAAATAATAATAGTGACGTGTGACTGTGCTATAGGTTGTGGGTTCGATTCCCACTCGAGAAAATGAAATATTTCGTATTTTCAATTCTTCGCTCTGCCTCAAGGTAAAACGTGATGGTTGAGCCCCCACTCAACGCAATGCTCTAGAATTCAGAGAGAAAATCTGGAACGAAGTGTCTTAACACTAGGTACCCTCTGCCTACCCTTCTGCGTGCAGGGTACAGTGTAAAACTGACAAAAAGAATATTCACATTGAATATATATCACATTGAATTCATTCCGATACAAAGAAGACAATGTATACCATTTAAATAATGTTCAACAAGTAAAACAAGTAGCTACCACAGATATTGATTCTACATACTTCTTTTATCTCAACTTTTAAAAGAAACCACGGCATTGTGTACCGCCAACCAAAAGAACTTCCAACAAACGGAAATGGAAAAGTAGGTTATAATAAAATTTTCTCTTTAATTTACGTAAAAAGTTTTATTTATTTTATATATATATAAATTAAACTTCAATAAATGTAGACTTTTGTCAGTTTATAACATTATTATATAGTCATTTATTATATCATCGAGGCACAAAGATCAGACTGTAGATGGCAGATTGTGGGTTCGATTCTAACTAGAGGAAATTAATTATTTAATATTTTCATTTCTTTGCTCTGGTATCGAGGCAAAATTCGGCGGAAAGTAAGGAGCGGAGAGTGTTAACACTAGGTTCTCTCTATCTACCCTGATACATTCAAGATACAGCGTAAAGCTAAAAATAATAAACAACGAGAGTAACTCAGGAAGTATAAGCAAATATCATATAAAATGTCAACACAAAGAAAATGTCATCTTGAAACTCATCTTTAATGCACTCAAAGAAACACCGCATTGCCGTGTAACGTGCTGTTATTCTTTTACTTTACTTAGAAATACGTTTGCGTATAAAAATATCTTCTACTCTATGGAATTTTAGAGGATATTTACATATTTATGTCAATAAGAGATACCTGTTGGTCTTTGATGAATCTTCTTGTTTTCAACTTCTTCTTTTTGGTTTCTTATTGTATTTATACAGAATGAATTCCAAAGGAGAAAATTAAATAAAAAAATATGCAGCTTTAAACTCTACATATTAAAATTACATACATTTATGAAATTAAATCAAATGTAAATAAATATATCGACGGATTACGAAACTTAAATATATTTAAATGTAAATAAAGTGCTATATTTAATACCGATTGTTAATAATTAATACACGTATATGCTGTTACTGAGAATAATGGATTAAAAATTTAAAACCGGCCAAGTTGGAGTTGGACTCGCGCACGAAGGGTTCCGTTAATCACGTTTGTTGTATTGGAGTCCCTTATGGATTAGTTTATTCTGTTTTTCAGTATTTATTGTTATAGCGGCAACAGAGATATATCTTCTGTGAACATTTCAACTATCACAGTTCATGAGATAGAGCCTGCTGGCGACAGACGAAGAGACGGGCAAACAAACAGCAGTCCTAGTAATAGAGTCTCGTTTTACCCTTTATGTACGGAACCCTAAACATGAATTATATTATAATCAACATTAAAATTGAAAATAAAAGTTTTAGTTATTACTTAACTGTTGACCTATTTACAGTAATGATGCTCTACATATTCGGTTCTTAATAAGAAAATCTATATCCATTTCAATTAACCGCACTCTATAGGTATGCTATAAAATCTAAAAGTGGCATATTATAGATATTATTTTAATTAAAATATACTGCAGTTTTATATTTTATAATCATAAAATTATATACCTAATAAAGAATAATGTATAGCAATTTCAAGGTAGAGAAATGAATGCAAATGAAAGTATTAAATTTCATATTTTATTTCAACTGAATAAACAATAATTTTGCTTACATGTTACAATAAAGATAATTAATATTACAAAACATATATTAATAGTAAAATATTTACAGTAGAGTAGATTTTCAATTAAGTATATTGGCTAAATAGAACCATATTATACAATGTATATAAAAAATCTCGAGTTAGCCTCGAAAAATAAAATAAGAAAGAAATTATAATAGCACAGCAATGTTGTGGAATGTATCTCTATGACTGAACACGATGATTATTTTTCGTTTCATATTTATTTACATTTAAAAACTTGCTAAAACTTTTATTTCTCTGATCTTGTGGTTTTTGTGGCGTTGTTGGGATGTATCACCCTATACTTTTCCCGTGCAAGTTTTGTTAGGAAGTAATAAAATCAACTGTGGGAAGGTCATTAGATTCTCTCTGCCTATTATGACCAAAAAAAATGAGACTTAAATATCACATTTCTCCCCTCTCCAATAGCCAATAAACATGGAATGTTTCGACAGTTGAGAAAAGCGATAATTACAGAAACTAAATTATAATTAATTTTCTTAAAAATGGTATAAAATTTTGATATATTTTTGAAATTTTAATAACTTTATATTAATACACATAAAAATTAGCAAAATATAAAAAAGATAACAACTTCAATTCTAACAGCGAAGGTTATATTAAATATCAAAACAAGCGCACACTTTACCCCAAAATTCATTTCCAGGGCATTAAGCAACTTTTTATGTCTTCACCCCTGATTTGATTTAGGGTTGGGCTGAACGCAATCTCGTAATCCCATGCGGTGTTAAACAGCCAAGAAGCCAATTTACCTTACCTTACCCTACATGTCACGTCACTATTAATATGCCCCAAGTAACATGTTACCTTATTACTTGATTAATCAAAAGTCAAAACTAATATACTAGTTAAATTTATCAATTTTTTTTTATAAAAAAATGCTTTTATCTTATCTTAACTTAGCTTCATACTACATCCATAGCAGGGTAGCCAGAGAGAACTCTGCATACCTCTTTTGCCCGCACTGTCATCAACCTCTTCGTACATGCCTTCTGTGAGGGTCTCATGCTTTTTACGTGACTTTCCTCCAATATTTGTAAGACGGTGTTTTCGAAGATCAGCTGAGGTCTCCCCCTTTTACCGCTCACGTTTCCTTCTTAAATCTTTTATGCCATACTGTTTATCTCTTCATTGCGAAGTAGATCAGCTCAGCTGACTCCGCATATCCTACGAAGAGAAGATAGCATCTCCACAGCATTCGTCTGTTATTCATTCTTCTTTTGCTATACGTACAAATAGTTTTTATCATTTATACAGTCATTTTATTTAGTAGGCCATTTGAAGGTTAATTCTGTCCAATTACGGAGCAAATAAGGTATTTTAGTACACCAATTTATTATTTATATTTGGTTACGCTGCTGCCTTAATGATATCCAAATATCTATAAATCATCATATTGATCAGACTTTGTTTAATGTGCCTTCAATATCGTCTTAAATAAGTAGCAGGTAAGGCAGAGGAAACCTAGTTTTAAGACACTCCGCTCCCCACTTTCCACCAAATTCTGGAGGCATTGAGTGGCGAATCTCGATGTGGCGATTTACGGAATCGAATCCACACGCTTTTACCTCTTGCCACTACTGGCCTTGCAGATTAATATATAATATACTAGATACTTTCGTTAGACACTATAATTAGAAATAGAACAATAGCATTGTTAATAGATACATCAAGTACTAGGTATCTCATTAAAAACGGAGAGCATCTTCGAGCACATTCCAGTAATGAAACCTTTCTATGGTGTTTCACGATGTATGTATTAAGTAGATGGCATTGCAGCGTACTCGTATTGTAGAATGTAGAAAAAAGGAACAAGGCAACACATGGTCTTATCTTTGACTTGTTTTTTTTAGCTTTACGCGGTAACCCTCACAGTAGGATAGGCAGGGGAAATGTAGTGTTAAGACACTCCGTTCCTAGTTTTCCGCTGAATTCTGGAGGCATTGAGTGTTGAGTCTACAACCACGAATCTAGCTGCGTTACAGTGATACCCTTGTGTCTCTGTGCCACAACGACCCTCATCTTTAACTTGATTATTTTTAGCTTCACGAGGTGTCTCGTATGCAGCAGGATAGGCAGAGGGATTGTAGTGTTAAGACACTCTCTCGTTTTCCATTGTCCGCTGAATTCTAGAGGCATTTGGAGTTGATCGGAGTAATTCGACGCCACGCCTTGCCTCTAATATTTTATTTCCTCAAATGTTTACAGTCACATACCAATTGCAATTAACATAGTATTCTTATTTAATTTTAAATAAATACATAATTTGAATTTTATAGTAATAATTTTAATTCAAAGGCTTAGATATTCACTTGTAAGAATTATTCAGTTCACTTATGTAGTACATTATAATAGTTAGTTTCTATAAAACTGAACGTTTACTTTGTAGCGAAAGATAACTTTTTAGCGCAGTAAAAGTAATTTTGTGTGAAATTTTCCTTTAAACTTCAAACAATAAGTACTGAGTCGGAACCCGAACGAGCTCTTTGACCGGCAAAAACTTATAATGATTTAGTTTTTTTTTTAACTGTAAATAGCTTATAGCTAATAAGCATTTTTTATCAATAAAGATAAAAAATAAGCTTAATCACTAGTTGTCATCCATACATTACATTTTTTTATATATTTGCAGCTTTTTAAAGTTTCTCGCTGTACCCCGTACATGGGAATCTAGTGCTAAGACACTCCGTTCCCATTAAGATACTTCCGTTCCGCTCTTTCTGCAGAATTCTCGAGACATTGTGTGTTTAGTGGCGGAACTCTCTTTGCCTCATTACCAAAGCAAGGAAATGAAAATATTAAATATTTTATGTCTGATGTGAGAATCGAACCCTATATCTTGCAGCATTTACCCACTCACGCCAATCCATATGTCACGACGGACTCGTTACATTACTTTTAATTATTGTTGTAAGTAAACTTTACGATTCGTGTATTTGTTTAGGTTCAGTAATTAGAGGTATAACTGCTTACTTCAATGTATAACATACATATACATACAATAAAAAGCAGCCGCCATTAAAAAGGTTCCCATTCGGGGGAACGAATTCTTTTCACTTCACCGCTTTTCTACCGTTATTCGATCTTATCGTTGCGTTGAGTTCAGTTACTCGCTACTTCGTGTTTTCAAATTACGCTTGGTCTTAAGACCAGTAAAAAAATAATATTACACTTTATATTATATTGTAACGAGATAGGTAACATTTATAGAAAACTTTTGTGGATCGATATTTCACCATTAGCTAAATTGAACTGGAGGTAATATTATAGTAATATTATCAAAAACAAAAATTTTATATAAACGTCGAACCTAAATTACCATTGCAGCAATTGAAGAACTGCCTTTTGTACAAAATCCACGAGTACCATCAGCACTCCATCACATTTCCCGTTCAGTTATTCTTATAAGCGGACAAGATAAGTTTAACGTTTTGCAAATTCAAAAATTATGCTTGACTCGAGCTGCCACCGCCATAACTTTTCTTTCAGACCACAGTCGGAAGCCTTTTAGTATGCAAATGTCTCCTGCATTTCGACTCTTTTGAAAACTATTTCTTAAAGGAAGCTAACTCGCGAACATTGGAGATTTCCAGCGATGAAGCCATTTCGTGAAATTCTGCAGGATATTAGATGACATTTACTTCCAATATCTCTTAAGATATAACGAATCCAATATAGTGCTGCTACTTCATTATCATAACAGATTAGCTAGCTTTTTTTTTTCATTTTATTATTAAGTGTCTCACTGTTTCTTAGTTAAGTATTTATAGTTTAAAAACAGTCGTTTTTGTTTACATGAAAATTTTGAAATATAGTTGAGGCCAGTCGATGCTCAATATCTCCAGAATTCTGCGGAATATGGAGAACATTAGTGTTTTAATGACAACGGAGTGTATTACCCCTGTGTGAGACTAGGTTTCCAGGTTTGCCCTGAAAGCCACGCTATGTGCAGGATACAGCGTGTAGCTTAAAAAAATACAGACAACTTTATATGAACTGTTTCTCAAAGAGAACAATTGCATCGGGAAAATAATTAAATTTATAAAATAAGTAAAAGTTAAAACTGTAAAATGTAATTATATATGTAATTCTTTTACAATTTAGTTTACAGAATGTTGAACATCCTTTAGACTTGCACAATAAGCAATGACTTGTTTATGTTTAATTCCTCGGTCCCTATAATTTGCTTTAGAACGGATTCCTTTCCGTTATTGCGTTGTGCAATTACTACGAATCCCGTTGAATTGCATACCGAGTGTCTGTTTTACTGTTTGATGTAAACAAATAAAACTATTGTGCGCTCGTGAAATTATATTCTCGTTGACATTGTGAATATTTGCGGTAATTGAAATTGTGTTTCCACTAATTCATTTCCAACATTTAACTATATTATTTGAGGCCAGTCTTGACGCAGGGGTACAAAGTGTGACTGTAATCTGAATGGCTATGGATTCGATCCCCACTCGAAGAAATGAAATATTTATTCAAAACTTATATTTTCATTTATTCGTTCTGGTGTCGAGGCAAAGTTCCGCTTCCAACACGCAATGCCTTTATAATTCAGCGGAAAACGGAGAACGGAGTGTGTTAACACTAGCTGATTTATTTATTTATTTACCAATATTATAATTATGTTTTAATATTCTCATATTCTTGTGAGAATGAATTTAAGTAAAGAGGAATTTAAACGAATCAATATACCTGTCTATGCAGTACAGTTTCTCGTACTTACTCATCGATTTTTACTTATTCAATTTTAAATTTTTCAGCATAGGTGGAAGGAATTAAGAAGTCACTCTACTATTTATCTTAAAAAAAATATCTTAGTCTAACTTATAGACATGTTATAATGGCGTGACATTGTCAATTCTAAGTCTATATTTCCAATTTTAATAAGAAATCTTCTTTTCTAGGTGGTTTCGTGAACACCACGAGCAATTAATACCAATAGAGAAAACATCGCTTTGGCCACGAGCATCAGTTCTAGGCGGCTTGCTCAGCATACAAAGGCTACAGCGGGAGGATGCTGGCAGGTTTATCTGCTGGCTCAACAACACTGCTGGCGGTGAATCAGCTCACTTCACTATCATTGTTACAGGTAATATTGAATTATTCTTATGGCGAAAAATAAAATCTTTATTTAAAAATATCCACCATGAAATAGTAATACAAGTATTATAATAAGACTTCTATCTATGAGGCTGACGTGATGCATGCAAGTGATTATACGCGATGGTAGTGGGTTCGATTCTCTTTCGGGGGAATAAATTATTATTTATTATTTTTTTTAATTTCATTAGTGGCGCTAAATTCTGCCACTCATTACGCAATGCCTCCAGAATTAGGCCGAACCAATGCCAGAGTATAAAAACTATCAATTAAATTCTTGGACGAATAAATTACCCATATATAAGGCATTTATTTATAATTAATAATAATTAAGCATAAAAAAAAACTAAAATATCTATATATATAAAATTGTGCACTCAATTACTTTACTATAAAAACAGCTTTTGTTATAAATCTAGATTATGTTCGTATGTAAAGTTTTTGTTTTTTACAACAGAGGCTTATGGAGTTATTCGTGCGTGAGAAACATATTTTTCTGTCATATTCGACGCACACAGGCCTCGCTGCTCACTGCTCAGAGCCTGACGTGAATAGCACGCACTTTATATAAATACAGATGTTGAATGCGTGAATACGAACGAACGATCTCTCGTACTCAGTTTCCTATATTTATATGATTTATATGAACTTTTAGTTGTTTCGAGATATGTTTTAAAATTACAATTCTATTAATATACTGAATATACTTTTATTAAATTAGTGAATCAATTTTACATTTTTAAATATAAATTATTATAAAAAAGATACATTTAAAAATATAAAAAAAAACCACTCTTCCGAGGGCGGGACAAGGGTCCAAGCCATCGGTGGCTAGGGCTCCAGAGAGAGGAACCTCCGCACAATACGTGCCGTCTCAAGTAATACTGCCTTCTGTATCCAGTTCTTGATCCAACAACTAAGCGATAGCCTCTTAAGGTGTTGGTCGAGGCTTTTCGCTATTAAACCGTTAAATAATAATACCGTTAATATTATTATTATAAGTGTAAAAGCTTGTGAAGAAGTCTGTTACACTTTCACGCTAAAACTGCTGAATGGATTTAGATGTCATTTTTCAGTTATTTAGCTTATAAATCATAATGGAACATAGGGTACAATAATGTAAAAAAAATTGTAAAATTTGGCTTGTATATTTTTTTAGCGGACGAAGCCACGTGTCGGTCGCTAGTATAGTAATAATTTAATAATAATTATATATTTATAATGATAACGTAAAGATAATTAAAACTTAAGTAAACTATTTTTTTTTTATTTACCGACCAAATTACATTTTTTTTTAAATGTAGCAACGCTGAAAATTATAACACAGAGCTTAAAAATACATACATACCTATAAATACTAAAAAAAAGATTTTACTTACACAAAAATAAACACACACCCTCTTTCCAGAACCAATATCCGTCCGAATAAAACCAGAATTACTACGAACAAAATCCAACGCAGATGTCAGTTTCGAGTGCAGAGTGACCGGTCACCCCATAGAAGTGGTGTATTGGATACATGATAGCAAAGTGCTGAAGGACACGGAGAGGGTTCGGATATCCCAGGATGGGTTAAGGATACATATCAAAAATTCAGAACAAAACGACCAGGGGGTGTACCAGTGCTTTGCGAGCAACACCAGAGATCAGGCGTATGGGGTTACGGAATATATTATAGATGGTAAGTATGGCCTTTATGTATGTTTATGTGAAATTTTTGCATTTTTCTTTTATTTTGGAGATTATTGGGGATTTAAAACACTTACTTCTATTGATAAGTAAATGAACACTATAGATAATACATATAATATTAGATACAAAATTCTTACATATACATTTATCACAAATTTGATTTCAAGGTAGAAAATTCTTTTTTTTTTATTGTAGATAGGCAAGCATTTGTTCGCTATCTCACCTGGTGGTAAGTGACGATGCGAACGAAGGTGGAGCATGCTTGCCTAGATAGTGCCTATTCACTCGTTCTTTAAAGAGGGCCAGGTTATACATGTCGGGGAACAGTTCAGCAGGCAGGAAGTTCCACTCCTGTTAAATGAAGTTACTTCAAACAAAAACAAAAGTTTAATAGCATTAAACTGATTATTTGAAAAAAATCTGGGAAATATTCTTAAATTGTAATAGTAAAACACTATAAAACTACATAATGTAGATAGTTCTAAGTAAATATAGATTTTTTATCAGATTTTCTTCAACTAAATATCTATATGTAGGTATTCGTATATAGAGAGATAAAGGGTGCGAGGTTTTGTACTACCAATAAATGCCTTCCTCCCATCTCGTATTTCCCTCCACTAAATGGGACTCCTCTAAAGATAACATTGTTGCTTTGTCACATTTTATAATACAATATAGACAAATAAGCCAAATATTATTTCTCAATAAATATTTTAATTAAATTATTTACGTTTATATTTCCATTTCTTCGCTCTGGTGTTGAGGTAAAGCGCGGTGTTAAGTTCTGCCCCACAGCACGCAATGCCTCCAGAATTCGGCAGAAAGTGGGGAACGGAGTCTCTTAACACTAGGTTCCCTCTGCCTTCCCTGCTGTGCGGGATACAGCGTGAAGCTGATTAAATGTTATTATAATGTTTCATTTAATAAGTAATAAAATTGATTTTGTCTTTTTGGCGTTCGTTTAGAATCGTCGAAATAAAATCTAATGAAATGAAAGGAAGTATAATCTTAAACATTATAAAAGCTTTTCTTTTTATATAACAAATATTAATACTAGGCTACTACCGAATGAACAGAGGGTAATGTGTGTATTATAAAAGAGAAAGGAAGAAGGAGCTGACTGGCAATATACTTGTTGTCACTTGTATACTTGCTTGCATTTCATGCAGACTTCTATTGGTACTTACGAATGTACGGACGGCACCGCCGCTATAGATTTAACGGATTTTAAGTGCAAGTAAGGTTAGATTAGCAATTTTTTCTTTAAAACCTAACCAAACCTAATTTGTATTTAAAAACCTTACGTGAAATCTGTAGATCGAATATAGAAATATGAACCGAGATCTATTTATTTTACACATGGGTGAAACAGCATTTACTTTAAACAATCCCTAAGAATTTTATTTATTTATTATTTCGGCAAAGTATGTAATGGATAATAATATTCATATTATTTCATACATTGCCTAGAAACCCCGGGTATTTTACACATTGCCCCCAGCAATTTTATAAAACACCAAAATTATAAAGATTTTCGGAAGCATATATGTATATACATCCTAGATATATCTAAATGGGCGTTAATGAGATATTTCTTTCCTAGCATCAGAAGGCCGGGGGCGAGCTACGGGGAACCGATCGAGGCGCGCACCCTTCGCACGGAACACCCACACTCACGACAACGACTGGAATTTTACTGGTACCAGAGGTAAAAATACTATATTCTATCATTATATTCATTTGTACCATATATAGGTAGTTAGAAAACTTCTAAGGAAATGTATTCATACAATCACTTATTGTAGAATAAATTACTTGTTAAATAAAACTAATGGGAGAGAAGCTGATAATGTACATGTTTCTTCCAACACCGTAAAACTAGTAAAACAGGAAAATTTGTGCAAAGAAGCACCTCTTAAGCAAGAAAATGTGAATCGTATGCTTGCAAATTGTCTAAATAATTATTAGACAAGACTATAAATAAGAATGTCATAAACGCACCGTTCAGTTCCGAGAAGGTTCCACTAGGTTCCCTTTAATATATGAGCGTGACTCAGAAAAACAAACATTGCAAGCGTTTGCTATACATTTTTACAGAGAAACACAAAGAAAATTCCACGTTTCTCGTATAATTAATGTATAAATAAATATTTTCTCATTAAATTAAAAAATAAACTCTTACCTTCGAAATTTTAAGAGATTCTTTTAATTTAGAAAATTTTAAAATTAATTAACACCTTAAAACTAGTTACTAGTAAGAGCTGAGTGTATAACGAAAAGCTTCAGTGTCTTTCACTTGTGAAGCAGACAGAGAAAAAGACATAAAAAACCTGCACTTTTCTTCTCAGCATTTTTTGCGGTTTTCACTTCGCCTTAATCAGGCTGTAGATTATGTTCCGTACTTATATAGGTATGTGTATTCGTTCCATGTGAAAATTAAACCTTCGGTGCTGAGAGCAATGCAAATAAGATTATAAAAAAAATATTAGTCTTTTTTATGTCCACCATAGGAATAAAATTAGATATATATGACATTTAAGGTGTACTGTAACGCAATTTCAAAATCCTTATAATTCATGGATTTTTATATAGGGTTTTTAATATAATGACCTTGAAATGCAATGAGGTACAGAGAATCTTAGCACTAGCTAAAACTCCCCGAATTTTCCAGGCATTGCATTTTGTGTGAAAATATTAATAAATAATAATTCATATACCCGCGTGAGAACCGAAGCCTTAACCTTTACAGACAGACAGAAATTGATGAAACGAACGAAAAATGAAAAAAAACTAGAAGACAAAAAAAATCTTCAAAATAGATGATAACAATGAAGTCATCGTAACGCAGGGGCATAAGATTGTGACTGCCCCGAAAAACTCAGCGGAAAGTAGGGAACGGAGTGCCTTGACACTAGGTTCCCTCTGCCTACCCTACTATATATGGGATATAGCTTGAAACTGATTTTTTTTTAATCATATAAATGAAACTTAAGTAGTATTATTAATATTACTTGTCTCATTTATTTTCTTATCAGTTTAAACTAGGCCATATTCATACATAGTTTTAAATACATGTCTACTACAATAATTTTCGAGACATTGTTCAAATAAGTACATAGTAAGTTAAATGTATTTATGTGCGGCTCGAGGCTCTGTCAAGCCACGTTTTATCTTGTTCTAAGGAAACTTGAAACTAGAAACGTGATCGCAACTTTAATACTGAAAGCTTATAGTAAATATTCATATTGTTAACTTTACAAAGCTTGTTTTATTATAAAGAATCCACAGTAATTAGTATGTACGTTATTTTAATTATAAATGAATAATTATTATTGAAGCCAGGGAAATTAATTATTATTTATAATTAATTAATATTTTAAAGCGCAGCGTTGAGTTTCGCCACTTAATGAAATGCCCCAAAAAATTAGCGGAAAGTCGGGAACGGAGTGTCTTAACACTACTGCCTACCCTGCTATTCGCGAATTACAACGAGACACTAAAAAAAATATAGTTTAGAAGGCAGTATTAAGAGGATATACTTATGCCTAACTGTCGCTATAAATTGTATGAAATAGCTGGTATTTTTATTAAAGTTATAATAAATGATTCCACAGTAAAGTAGGAAAAGCTCTTGTACCAGAATAAGTATAATAGTTTTCTAGGACATCTCTATGAATATAATGCAATGCATCTAAGTCATATTTATAATCAAATAGATCCAGGTCCTCCTCGTGCAATATGCACGTCGAAAGAAAAATTAAAAACATTAAAGAAAATGTTTAATATTTTCATTTCTTCATTCTGCGAGCGCGGCGTTTAGTACCGACATTATGCCCAACACAATACCTCCAGAATCAGGCGGAAAATTGGGAACGAAATGTCTCAATGAGAACGGAATGTCTTAGCTTCCCGGGTTCCCTGTACCTACCTTGCTATGCGAGATATGTTCAGTCGTACACTTTGTCAAATTATAATAAAATATAATTTACATATATCGGGATGTATATCTATGTTTTTCTTACTCTATTATTCGCGTGTGATTCAACTGTCAGTATAAAGTAAAATACACAACTTACATTCTTCGCTATAAAGGCAACAGTGCCTAAATGAGCCCAGGATAAAGTTTGATAGTTAGATTCATCGCGTTTGAGCCCCGCGGTTCTCTCAAGTTTCGTTTTATTTCGTTCAAAGGAAACTTTAAATTAGATAATGTATGAAGCCAAAAGCTTTGGAGTAACAGCTTTTGTGTTTTCAAATACATGGATTCTCCTTTTTTTAGATTACGGCGTGTATTTTTTTCTGCTACATTATTAATTAACTTTGATATCAATTAACACTAGACTCCCGCTGCCGGCAGGTACTCCAACAGAAATGTCTTAAAAGAAGGGAGTGTCTTAACGCTGGGTTCATAGGTTCCCCCTATATACCCTGCTATGTGCAGAATGCAGCAAAATCTGAAATCAATACATTTGTATATTGGCATTAAAGCTAGTTCAAGTGTGGTATCAGATGAAATGGCTCCGGCTAAGCTAAGCTTGAATTTCAGAAAAAGCTCCAATTTTTGTACGGAACGCTCAATAGGTACCGACTCGCGCTTGTCCGATTTTTTCGAATTCAAATCCCAAAACGTTAGTTTTTTGTTATCAGATTATACCATTAGCATACACGATTTTTTTATTGTTATTAACATTATCATGATCCAAATAATGTTTCGAATTCTAATCCCTAGCGGTATATTTATTCCGTATATCTATATAATAGGTGCTTTCACAGGCTGATTACAAAATACATAGGTCTCGTTTTCATAATTAGGGGAATTGGATGCACTATCCAAAATGTTGTGTTTTTGGTAAAAAGAGTGGAAAAAAAAGGAAAATTAACTATAACTTCCCTGAGATACCTTAAATAATAAAATATATACATATTAATCAAGTATATATTAATTAGTATATTAAAAAAATGGACTATATATATATACAACAAGATAATTTCAATTACTCTGATATTCTTTTTATAATAAGTCTTCTTTTTTAGCTTATTTTCTTATGGGCTTATATTTTTTTACTTATACTATTGAAAATTGCAAATAATTTCATAAATATTAAATAAATAAAAATAAATATTCTTACAGTTCAAGCAGGCGAAGCCGCGTCCGGGTGCGCTAGTGTAATATAAAAATTAATTTTCACCAAGCTACCCTTACTCTATAAAGCTGTAAACCAACAAACAGCTCATAAAACCCGATCAGTATAACATAATCACTATCGAACTAGGTAATGTTCAACTTTTTATCCTCCCGTCGGCTTCAACATAAAATATTTAAAAGTCCATTTTTAAGCGCGGATCCGCTGCAAGCTATTACAGTCAGCTCTTCAGTTCAAACAAAGAGTCCCAGGGACGGGGCACTGCCTGGAGCGAGGAATGCTGCCTTAACACCCATACCTTGTCACACCAATTAAGATCGTATAACCTACCCTTAAGGTACATTTTACAATTTAACCAAGTGAAATATACGCCTTTTCGTCTCATTGTCAATTCTCTCCCCGCTATTTGGTGACGCTTCTCTTCAGGGCTCGAGTGCCGTCGCAATGCACACACGTTCGCTATCGGGATGTATAAACTATATCAACAAGCTTTTTAATTTTCTAAATATAATTTTATTATTGAGGCCAGGTGTTGCGATGAGGTGTAAGCGTGAAACTCTAATTGCGACAGGTGTTGGGTTCGATTTGAGGCGAGGCCACTCGAGGCTATGAAATATTTCATATTTTTATTTCTTCGCTCTGGTGTTGAGGCAAAGCACGGCGTTTTTGTCCGCCACTAAACACGCAAAGCGTCCAGAATCCAGTGGAAAGTGGAGAACGGAGTGTCTTAACACTACGTTGCCTCTGTCTACCTTGCTGGTTGCGGAATACAGCGTGAAGCTAAAAAAATATATAATTCATTTGGTTATTATAGAAATATTATTGTTTATGGTTGCAACTGTATTGTGAAGCTGTACTTCAGCAGACGCCACTTCTGTGTCTACAACTTTTTTCATATTTACAATCATTTTCATGGATATAAAATTATGGTATTTTGATTGGTAAATGTACATATATGAAAAAAGTACAACTAATTAGTGGAGAAACAGAAATTTCAACTCATTATTATTGGAATACGCTTTAAAATCTATACTTTTCATAAAAAAATCCGCAAAATTTTATTCTAATAAACTTTAAAAAAACACAAACTATACAGCTATAATAAATATAAAAAAGAATGGACACCCTTAGAATTGGTTGATTAAAATTTTATTTCAATAGCACCATATTGGGGGCGACCCATTAAAAATTCCAACATAAATATTCTGGCAACACCCTTTTAAAATATTTCACATGTTAAGCGGGCAAAAATGTTGCGGTTAAAAACTGGCAACACCATATATAATGCTCCATGTCGTGCGATACGGGTCGAGTGTATAAATTATGCAAGTGGTACCTTCTGTTAAAACGTCTCATTTGTGACCGCTGCTTCTCTAAATATATGGATATTTTTTTTGACTTCAATGAGTTGCTGAAATTGTATTTTATCTAGATTCAAAGTTTATTTTTATTTCTTTCCGCCTTCAGCCGAATTCTGTAGATATTGCGTGATCAGTGGCAGAACTCAACACCGCGGTTTGCCCCCACACCAGAGCGAAGCAATGAAAATGTAAATGTAAATTAATATTTCACTTCCTGGAATGGGGATCGAACCCACAACCAGTCACTTTTACAGTCACACTTTTACACTTATTTATTTTACAGACACTTTTACGCTACGACAAGCGCGACTGAATAACATTTTTTTAACATAAAGCCTAACCATTTAATATTTTTTTACATTTTTGTATCAAAAATGAAAAAAACCTCACCATTTTTCGAGTTGTTAAAAACAATGTAATATTTTCAGTGAAGTGATTTAAAAAGATTTAATCTTTAGATCCCAAAGCAGAACGTAAAAGGGGGGATTAATTTATCAAAGGGATTAGAACGAGATACATAACCAGACGCGATCGGCACTGCTGTCTGAGAAAGACCGCGAATAAATGTACCTAAAATCTTGCAAAGCTTCACTTCATTCATACAATTTGTGTTCTGGTTTCATTTTCTATTGTTTCATTTTAAGATTAGTTTATAATATTATTGTTATAGTTTTTCTTTACTTTTGAGATTAAATATTTTATACGTATATGAGAATGTTAATACATATTACTTACACAATATATAAAAAAAAATAATGACTCGAATTCTGGAAGCATTACGTATTGAAGAGCGGAACTCAACGCTGCGCTTTACCTTTATTTCATTTCCACGAACGACTTAAACGGAAATCGAACCGGCAACCTATCGTGTTTATACGTTACTCACACTTTATGCCCCTTCGTGGCGCAGGCCACAATGGAGATGAAAATAATGAATAATTTTACCAACTTATAACCAAAACATCTAAGTCTATTACATTCCATACATTGCCGAAAGTTAAACGTTAACGGTACACCGAGGCTGTTCGTCAACTCACTCATGGCAAATGCTGCATAAGTTTTTGGAATGATGTCGGGAGCAGAATATGCAAACGTATTAAAATCCAACCATATTATATTTTTACTTCAAGAAAATATAACAGCGCAAAAATTTAACACCGCGACACGTTGCGGGTTCGATTTCCAATCGAGGAAATGAAATATTTAATATTTTCAATTTTATTATCTGGTGTCGAGGTAAAACGTGGTGTAGAGTTCGACCATTCAACACGCAATACCACCAGAATTCGGCCTACCCTGCTACATGCTGGGAAAAAATACTTCAGCTTCACGCTGTATCCCGCACACAGCAGGGTAGGCAGAGGGAACCTAGTGTTAAGACACTCCGTTCCCAACAAAAAAATACTTGAAAAGAGCATTATCTATTTCAAATTCAAATATGTTCATAAGTATCCTATACCTACCGGTATACCGGTATTATACTACACCAGCATTTTACGCGTCTGCTTATGAAATGTAAAGGAGCTGAACTTTACAAGTTTCAGTTAACAAGTAATAACTTTGGGTTAAACTTTCAAAGAGAATCAAAGTATCCTTTAGCATCGTTTTTATACTATAATGTGAAAATAACTATCCTTTGCCTTCTTAAGACTACTGAAATGCTGTATTAAAAACTATTTTAATATTTGGAATTCCATTTAAAAAACCTAATGAAGGTGAAGATTTTGTTCACATGAAACAGCTGTGGGTTCGATTTTCACGTAGTGAATATAAAAATAATATTTAAAACTATTATTTATTTTTCTTATTGGTGGTTATGAAATAACCCCCTTATTTCATAACCACCAATAAAAACTATTTCTCTACCGTTACTTACAGAAAATACCCAAAAATAAAAAGAAACATGTAAGCATATAATCGGCGAGTTCCTCTTTAATATCAAAAGTAATCGAAGAAGAATAAGTTTAGCTTGACTTGAAAAGAAGAATCTGTTACTTCCTAATAATTATACATAGGCAACATTTAATTCTTTTTAGTACCTTGTATTTTCCTCTTATAGTCCGTGTTGAAATACATACTAGTATAAAGTAGAAGAAGAATGAACTGGAATTCTCACGGGGAACTTTTGGGAGAAGGAATTATAGTTAGTTCTAACTAAAAGGTACTAATAATAACAACACAAAGCGTTGAAATCCGCCACCCCATACGCAATTTCTCAACTGTTGGACGAAGTGTGGGGAAGAGAGAGTGTTAGCAATAGGTGCCTCTGCCGTAATACAAATGCATACAAATAAATATTAATTTATAAATTTACGAGAAAATTTTTCTTCTTTAAATATTTGCATAATATATACCAACATTTTAAGTGCATTTAAGAGCATTAGTTTCGTATGGAACGAAGCTAAGGTGCGCCCGCTCGGCATATTTATGGTGAACGTCTATAATATACACTAAATGTCTTATAAAACTTTATCCTATTATAAAGTACCTGTATTTCGAACGAATAGCCCTTTTATATTTCAAACTAGAAATAAAACTTTTATATATACACTTAATATTAAAAAAAAATTAAAATATCGCATATATTTAAAAAAAATGCTATTATTATAATATGTCATAGCAGGGTAGACATAGACTTATTAAGAGACTTCAATTCCCCACTTTCGTCCCAAATGGGGGTATTTCGTGTTAAATGGCGGGACTAGTAGTATTTATTGTCTCTAAACAAATGAATATTCTAAAATAAGTGAATGCAAGCTTAATGTCAACTTCCATTTACTTCTCGCCTCCACTCTCGTTAATAGGGCTGACTTTGAAGTTAGCGGAGGAATGATTGTGATTCAGGAATGCAAAATGCAGGGAGCTTTCTTGCTGTTTTCTCACGTCGTGGTAGCTTATATTGAGGTAACTAAGTATAGTTCGCGAGGCCTAAGCTAAGCTTTGCATTTCTGTAAGTAATTATTACAAGTAGAGCCAGAAAAAAGATTTTGGAGGCATTGCGTGTTGACTCTCTCTCTCTCTCTCTCTCTCTGAAGTCGACACCGCGTTTTCTGTCGTTACCACAGTTAGGAAATGAAGATATTAAATGTTCCTTACTTCGAGTAATTGTGAGTTTGATTCCTGAGCGAAGCAATCAACATTTGACAGCCTTTAAAGTTAGGTTTTTGTTTCTACATATTCAAAAATATTTATTTACATAAATAATCATTATCTGTACATCACCTATAGTCTTCCCTAAGCTAAATTAATTACTGGGTTTTAATCCATTAAAAAAAAGCAAAAAATATATAAAATCCCTATATAAATAGTCATCAATTAAAAAATATAGTCTATTATTTCATACAGTTTTACGTAACCGCCGCCCTATAAAGATTCGTGCCAGAGCTCGCAGGGGCCGGATTTGCGACCCGCCTATTTCCATAATACCTTAACTACTTATGCCGCTTAGTCGAAGCGTAAATTAAACTAGATCCCCACTAGCCATACATTTCGCTTCGACCTCACGCTCTAGATATTAAGAGGCATTTCTCTTATCTTCGCGGAAAATATTTTTCAAAGTAAAACAGTGCAACGTCTGTGATGTTTGTTTTTTATTTATATTCTTAAGACCATTAGCGTAATTAAAGATAATGCTAGGTGGAATTATTTAAATTAAAAATATTAGTGCCCATGCCGTAGTAATTTTATAACATAGAACTTTGATTTTGAAGCAAAGAGTGGCGTTGAATTCCGCCACTCAACACTCAATGCCTCCAGAAGTCTTAACACTAAGCTCCCTCTGCATATCCTACACACGTGAAGAATGAAGCTGAACTGAACTGATGAAAATATAATAAAAAAAACATTTTTTTTTCAAAAAGCTATATGCTGAAAATAAAATCATTATGTTATCTCTAATATATTATACAATGAAAATATAAATAATATAAATAATTCCCCAGAATCCAAGCCCGAGCTGGTATATTGGTTTTCGGAGCAGACACTTCAGCCTGGGCCAAGTGTGTCACTCAAATGTGTCGCGATGGGTCATCCTCCACCCCAATTTTCATGGCTGTTAGATGGATTTCCTATTCCTACTAATTCAAGGTAAAAATGTTATTTCTTTATTTTTAATTCTTATTAACAGAATTCGGCAGAAAGTGGGGAACGGAGTGTCTTAACATTAGCTTCCCTCTGCCTACCCTGCTGTGTGCGGGATACAGCGTGAAGCTGATTAACAGATATATTCTTATTATATTTACAAACTGTCTATTATATTTTCTTAAGAAACATTAATTAGATATACGAAAAATCTCCTAAAAACCAAGTTATTCATTTATTTTAAATTTATTTTATATATTTTTTATCTGTTTATTTCTTATTTTTTAAATTGAAACAGATTTGTCGTCGGCCAGCACGTGACCCTCCAAGACGACGTGGTCAGCCACCTCAACGTCAGCCGCGTCACTGAGCAAGATGGCGGCGAGTACGCGTGTGTCGCCAGCAACTCTGCTGGTAAAGCAGTCCACGCGGCCAGGGTCAACGTATACGGCCTCCCGTATATCCGGGAGATGCCCAAAGTAACTGCGGTTGCAGGAAGTGATTTAAACATTAAATGTCCTGTAGCCGGATATCCGATTGAGTCGATCACATGGGAAAGAGGTAAGCTTTTTGACCATTCATTTATTTCTAAATATTTTACTGTTATTTTACCCTTAATTAAGAAAAATATAATCTTCACGTTGTATCCCGCATATAGCAAGGCAGAGGGAACCTAGTGTTAAGACACTCCGTTCCTCATTTTCTGCCGAAGTTTTCGAAGTATTGCATGTGTGAGTGGCGGAACTCAAGGCCTGGCTTTGCCTTGGTGCTAGAGCGAAGAAATGAAAATATTAACAAATACTCATTCATTCCCCCCAGTGTTAGCATCGAACCCACGACACACTGCCTTTTGCCCCTGTGGCACGACGGCCACAAAACTTAATTAAGATTGTACAAAAATACGCAAATTAGAAGCAAGATATAATTAATTAAAACAAACACATCGTTTTAATAAATGTATTTTTAAAACGAAACAGATATTACATAAAACGGACTATGGAGTTTTCCTCTCCACCCGTCTTGTTTAATGAATGTTTTTTTTCATTTCGTACCATTACATTCTAAAATTGAATTGTCGTCTTGATGCTTTTCCGAGATTATTTTCGTCTCGCGTTTCTTCCGCTTTGTTACCCTTTTGCAGAGTTATGTTTCTTAAAAGTATTACTTACCTTTAAGGCTTTTGATTAACAATATCAAGATTACAAAATCATATTTTCTCTCTAAATATATATTTCTTTTAAGAAAATAAACAAAATAACTAAGGCCCCTTTTTGGCGCAGGGGCGCAAGCTTTCGATTTTAAACGCTACGCTAGTGGGTTCGTTTCCTACTCGAGAAAGTGAAATATTTAATATTTTCATTTCTTCACCATTCAACATGCAATGCCTTCATACGGCACGGCATGCCTAGAATACGGCAGAAAAGGCGTCTTTACTAGACTTCCTCTGCCTACAGGCGACAGGCGAGTCCAACACAAACAGAAAAAAATAGAAAAGCACAATAACAGACCACGATTTAACGTCCATTGCCTGAAAACGTATAACGCATCCTCTGTCAGTTTTATTAAGATCTATTACATTCAATGTGACAGAGGTCTTACCCAAACCCTCGACCCTATAATAGTAGCACTTCATAGTTAAAACACAATTCACCCAGTTTAACCAGAGCAACATAAGCCTCACGTCCTAGTAAATCCGTGTATCAACCGGAAAATCAAACACAGCGTAGAGTAAATGCCACAACGGCTGGAACGACGGAGAAAATCAAATATATTTCAGATTTAACCAACCGCTTGAAAGGACACTTTAGTGCAAGAGTATCGAATTAAACTCGGGGGAGACGGAGGAACTTTCTCTTAGCAACAGGTCGTTAAGGAAACTAGGGCGAGCACGAAGGCGAAAATACACAAAGAATGGTGCGGAAGTCTCTATGACGTCAGTATTCCAGAACAACATTGTTGACATTTTCAAGATAAAATGTGACAACGTTATTGTGACCCAACAACGCCCCAGATTCATATTAGCTTTTACACTTTTTTCTAAGCATAGACCATCTATATCTCTAAAAACTGTAAATTCAGGTCATAATTTCCTCTAAACTAAATTTCTGTGATATTGAAAAAAAAATCCAATATAAACATTAAATAAGCTGAAGGCATCCAGTACAAAAATCACTTACAGCGGAAAAACCTGGCAAAAGATGATCTATTTTCGTTGTACAACACTTTTTCCCCACTCAGATCAAAGAGAACATATAAAGAAAATATCAGACCGTAAAATCCGTAGCCCGTTTAACAAAATTACTGGGTAAGATCAAATTAAGACTCGCCGGTCACTCCTTCGTAATTTTCCTTTTCCTCTGTGACCCTTGTCAACAACGATCTTATCTTTTCATAGATATCTCATTAGTACGAAGCCTTTAAATGGCTTTTATTATTATTTATTTTCCTGGACATTCGCATCTAGATTTGCAATTACTATGGTATTTGAGGCCAGTCGTGGCCCAGGGGTAAAAGCGTGTGACTGTGAACGCGATATGTTGCGAGTTCGATTTCCACTCGAGGAAATTAAATATTTAATTTTTTTAATTTTTTCGCTCTGGTGCTGAGGCAAAGCTCGCGCATTGAATTGCTTCAATCACTTAACAGAAAATGCCTTCAGAGTTCAGCGGAAAGTGGGAGCGGAGTGTCTTAGCACTATGATTGAATGAAATAGATGAGTTACTAGGTTCTTATCTAACCATACATTATTCTGAAAATACTTTTAAATAAGAGGAACATTACGTAACTGAATCTATATTAAGTAAAAAAAATACTACACCGTATAAAGTTTTAAGCAGAATTTTATTTCTGTCCGACCTTTTCCAGTTTTTTAATATAAAAAGTTAAACACAACTTATTATTTACGAAAGCTGGCCAAATAGCGCGTCATATTTCAACACAACTTTTACAACTCCAACAAATGGCAGGATATTTTCATTTAGCTTTATTTTTACAGTTCAAACTATATATATGTTATTTATTTTTCCATGTGAACCTACTATTTCGTTTTATTAAGTAACATATATCTTTAGGTATAGCGCGCACTAGTGATTTTTGTCACCGTGACTGTTGCGTCACTGTCACCGTGTACATTACACTTAATGAAGGTGCGCGCATTTGGATACGTGACAATTGGGTGACATTTTGTCCGCGGAGGACGGCGACACGCCGGTGACGCAACTGTCACCGCGCCCATAGATTTGTATGCCCGTGCGCGCATTAGCAACTAAATGTCACTTCGTTCCCCCTCCTCCTTGCAGTTTTCATACTAGTCGTCTTCCGCATAAACATGAAACAACAGCATGTTGCATTGCAGCACCGAATTTTTATTTCAAGAAGGGCGTCCAGTTCATCACCAGGGCAAAACGTGTGTTTTCATGAAGATAAAATATACAATGACAATACTGATTGACGAAATTGAGTTGAGGCCATTGCTCTATGACAAATGAAAAGTTGAAAGCCAATATTTTCTACATTTGCTTTTTTTTCTATTTCTTAATATAAGTGCACAGACAACCATCTCTTCGAGATCCATTTTATCAAATGTAATAAATTTCGTCACTGTCATCGCAAGTGCGCGCAGTCACGAAAAGTATGGTGACATGTCAGTGACAAAAAATTTATTGTCACCGTGACAAAAGTCACCAGTGCGCGCTAAGCCTTATGTAGAAACATTAATATACAGAATAAATATATTATATGGACTTTATTTGAAGCTAGTTGTGGCGCAACCATGGCACAAGCGTGTGACTGTAACAGAGTGTGGGTTCGATTCCCATTCGAGAATATGAAATATTTAATATTTTCATGTCTTCGCTCTGATGCTGAGGCAAAGCGCGGCGATAAGTTTCGCCACTCAACTTGCAATGCCTCCAGAATTCGTAGAAAAGTGGAGAGTGGAGTGTCTTAACACTAGGCTACCTTTGCCTACCAGGCTACATGCAGGAAACAGCGTGCAACTAAAAAATATGGACTTTTTATATAATTTTATATTAAAACAAAATTCTAATATTAATACTGAAACAACATTATAATTTATATATTATATCAACAGACGGCCAATCTTTACCGTTAAATCGACGGCAGAAGGTATTTCCCAATGGCACCCTAATAGTAGAGCAGACGCAGCGCGGCGAAGATGCTGGTACCTACACCTGCCAAGCTTCCAACAGACAGCGACATGTGGCAAGGAGAGACGTGGAAGTTCAGATATTAGGTTAGGATATATAATATTCTTTTTATTTTAATAGGTTAAGGCTCTTTTTCAGTATTTTCTTTATTGGTTGTACCTTTTTTTAGGCAGTAAAAAAATTCTAATTGACAGAAACGATGACAGATATTTGAACGAATTTAAGTTTTTTTTTTTAAAAGAAGAATTATAGATTAGACAAAAGTTTTCGACCTTAGGTTTTTAAAGTTTTTCTTTTTATTCTTTTCACTAGATTCAAACAATATGAACAATTTAAAAGATATATTTGAGCACTTCATATAATTTATCATATATTAATGAACGTAGCAAACTTACAGTGAAAGCCGAGTGGGCACACGTTGGTATGGTAATTATCGTTAATTAATCCTAAGAGACGTCACCCGCAGACGCCATGTTTGTTTTTACGATGCCTGTTTTAACATACTGTAAATAATATATGTTTGGCTGAAAACATTTGAAAATATTTGATAAGACTAAGTTTGTGCTTTTGTCTGCCTATATTAGACTAGCGGACGCGCGCAGCTTCGCTTGCGTATTTAGGGGTGAATTCCAAAAAACCACGAAACATGTGTTCAATGAAATATTTTTAAGAGTCTAAATTTCAAATTTTATAAAAATCGGTGGTGATTTAATGATTTTTCCATACAAATTTTCAACCCCTTATTTGCACCCTGAGGGGGTGAATTCTAGAAAATGATGAAACACGTGTTCAATTAAATACTTTTAAAAATCTAAATTTTAAATTTTATAAAAATCGGTGCTGATTTAACATTTTTTCCATACAAACTTTGAACCCCTATTTCACCCCTTTAGGGTTAAAATTTTTCAAAATCCCTTCTTAGTGGATGTCCAGATTACGAAAGTAAACTTTTTTTCAAATTTAACGTTTCTACCATGAGCGGTTACGGCTGCGCGTGCATCTTACCTCAGTCAGTGAGGACAAGTCCTTTTATATACATAGATGACAGGTTATCTAAATATGTAAATTAGGATTATAATTAATATAATATTACAAAATATACTTACTTATTAATGAAGAATATCATCGGCTTAGAATATAAACCATCTAAATTCTCAGAAGAGATAGAAAATGTATTTAAAAAACTATGAATATATGTATATTATCAGAAGGTACTTTTTACCCAAAAGTCCAATTTTTTTTTTTTTTTTCATTTTAGAATAGTATAAAAATATACGACACAACGGATTTAACAGTTTTACACTCTAACTCGACGATATTATAAAATATGTATTATTTTAAATAATTATGCTATTATAACAAAGTTAGTATATTATTTACGCTTTTTTCAATTTGGGTGTTAAAGCCAAATTAGGGTAAAAAATTCTCATTTGCTTCAACAACATTTAAATATTCATAAAATCAAAAATTCAAAAAGGACGATATTACTCATCAGTAATTCATTAAATTTAGCACGTTCACCATTTTTTAATATCCTCTAGGGCACTGACTTCTCGGTTAATAGGCTAATAAAATAAAAAATAGTATAAATTTTCTATTACCTAAAAGTAAAAGATAGTACTAAAAAATTTATTGAAGAAATTAATTAGAACTAAGATTAAGGTCGACTCGGTCAGTGATATATCTCATGTTTTCAGTTCAACCGAAGATATTGCCAATTCAGCCTTTGACGAATTTATTAAGGGAGGGCATGAGAGCTGCTATTTCCTGTCAGATATTGGAGGGCGATTTGCCGATTGCATTCCGTTGGGAGAAAAATGGGCAACCTGTGACGTCATCGCCGTATGCACCTAGCGGTATTATAACCAGAAGGATGGATGAATACAGTGCTTCCTTAGTGATAGAGCATATAACCTCGTTGCACAGTGGCAACTATACGTGCATAGCATCGAATGTCGCTGGTTCTGAGCGGTTTACTGTGCCGTTGACAGTTAACGGTATGTGGTTTTTTAAAAAATACTGAAATTTCTTTTGGTTTGGTTTAGGGAGAGGGAATCTAATGCTAAGACGTCTTCGTCTGTTCCCCAATTTCTGCTCAATGTTCAAGACATTGAGTGTTGAATTGCGGAAATCAACGCTGTGCTTTTTACCAGAGCGAAGGAATGAAAATTTTAATAAGTACTAATTCATTCCCCGACTGGGAATCAAACCCACAGCCGTTACGTTGACAGTCACTGCGCCACGAAGAAAAAATAAAACGAAATTTTGTATTCTATATAATATTTTATGACAGTGCCTCCTCGATGGAGGCTGGAACCCAGTGATGTGGCCGTTGCTGCAGGCCAAGACGTAACTCTTCAATGTCAAGCTGATGGTTATCCAAAACCTAATATAACGTGGAAAAAAGCTGTTGGTAAGAATATTTAATTTATTATTTATTATTTAATTGTTACATTACGGAAAGTATTTCTTATTGTCAATATTTATTTATATTTTCAGTGTTATTCCCCAATTAGGAAAGAAATATTTTTTTGAAACTTATAAATATTTGGGATTTGAACCCGCGCCTCTTGAACGGTTTCCAAGAGACGCAGGTTCAAATGCCACTACTTTCAAAATATTATACTCTTTTAAAACAGTAATTTATCTAACTGCATGTTGAAAACTAGTCTATATTATTTAAAATTCTAACACAACCAAAATAATTAAGTACTTAATTGCAATCTAGGTAACACACCTGGAGAATACAAGGACTTCATGTTTGAAGGCAGCTCCAGAGTTTTGGAGAATGGGTCCCTGGTATTCGAACGTGTTGCAAAGGACAGCGAAGGCCATTACCTTTGCGAGGCCCGTAACGACATTGGGGCTGGACTTAGTAAACTTATATTTCTGAAGGTTAATGGTAAGTCATTTTAAAATGTAAAAACTTATCTAGTTTTATGTTTTAATAATTAAAAAACCTAGTAAATACCTATTAAAAAAATAAGTCAAATTAAATCAGCTTCTCGGAATATCGGCAGAGGGAGCATAGTGTTAAAAATTGAGTGGCGGAACTTAACGCTGGGCTTTTGTCTTAGTACCAGAGCGTAGAAATGAAAATATTAAGAAACAATAATTCGTTCCCTCGAATCGGGAATAATTATGTCAAACAAATAAATATGTCAATAATTATATAATTATTTTTATTAGATATCTTAAATCTATAAAGTTAAAAGGAAAAACAAATAATTTAATCTATGTTAGAGAAAGAAAAATTCAAAGGCATTAAGAAATGCGTTCATTTTGTAGATATTCTATAAATACCACAGGAATGTACCGATACTTAGCTCTATGACAGCGGACACGCGATGCTAAAATGAAAATTCTTTTCTACCATTACTGCTATATTGACTTTTAGAATTAATACTGCCTGGAAGAAAATTTACAGATTAAAATAGCAGAGACTTTTCAAATTACAAAAAATATATATTTGCAAGAAAATTATAGAGAAAGATTTTATTTGTATCGATTAATAACGCTTAAATAGAACCATAAAATTTTAAACTTTAATTGAAATAGGTATATTTTAACATAGATGTTTGTGCTGGTACTAAGCTACGATGCGTGGTTCGTAGCGTAGTAATAAATAAGCTTAAGAAAAAGCCCTCATACTAATAAAAAAAAGATAAAAACATCTAAAAATATTTTAGTTTTTTTTATTGTATTTTAATTGTAGGACATTAAATAAATTTCTTATATATGTCGAAGATTTTACATTTTACAATTTTCATTATTAACTATTATTATATCATTTATACCATATTAAGAATGAAAATTGTTTTTAACAACTTTATCTGCGTGGTCGTTTTACTTGTTAAAAGTATGCTACATTTCATAAAAATATAAAATTTATATGAAATATTTCATTTCCTCAAGTGGTAATCAAACCCACAACCGTTCGCGTTTACATTCACATTCACACGCTTGTGCCCTTGGGCCACGACTGGCCTGACTGACGCTTACTTTGTTTTAAACTATAAGCATAGTTTAAAAAATCATGTAAAAACTAGTCTATATATATAAACTCAGAAACTACATGAGCTAGGAATCTCAAATTTTGCATAGGAGTTACTTATAGGACGTAGGTGCTCGCTAAGACTTTGCAATATTCGACTTCTAAGGGGCTGTTTTTGGGGTCGAAAGTTTGTATGAAACTTCGTTACTGAAAATGCTAGGAGTCTCAAATTTTGCATGGACGTCACTTATAAAACGTAGGTACTCATGGAGACAGAAATTAATAATAACGTAGTACACGCCGGCGAAGCCGCGGACGGGCCGCTAGTACTCTATAATAATATACTTCCACAGTATAATATACGATCGTCACGTCTTCCATATAACATATGTTATAAGATAATTAGACACAAACCAGAAAGGCAACAGGGCTTAACAATGATAGGCGGAAGTCGTGGGCGTCTGTGCAGAAAACTCAATGATCCTACGTAGCAATACGTCTCCTCTTTATTGGAAAACGAGACAGTTGGCTTCCACTAGAATAACTTCGTGCACGTGTTTGTATTCGACGTTATTGGCTTTTGTCGAGCAAATATATCTCTATCCATTACCTACTTCGTTGACATTCCGCAAACTGTCTAAAACTCTATATATGTATGTTAGTAATTTATCGCACTCTGATTACGTTAGTTTTGGGGTGAAGGACTCGTGTTTGGCGATCCTGCCCCCCTTTGTTGAGGATTATACTCGTGGAGACGATCAAATAACAACAAAGTGAACGAGAGCTTAATTAAATTATAGTGTAAATACATTTGTTTTATTGGTACACATCATGGACGATCTTTCAATTTATATTTATATTTAATAAAAATATTGATATACATTATCCAGTAAAGTCTAGAAAATGGAATAATTTTGAAGAAAATGGCATCTTGCGTAAACTTCAAGGCAACTTCAATAACATTGCAAATTACAAAATTTCCCCACGTCCTAAAAAGGAACAAAACAAATCTTATCGTAAATATTGACGAGGATTACTCGGAGCCCAAAGTAAAACATGGGTTCGATTTATGCAAAACTAACAAGTTTCTAGGTGCTTTGGCACTCGTATAGTTTCCTTAGTTCGAACCTCGATTCGGTCACGTTCCGGGCAGTTTGTAAACATTTTAGCTTTCGGGCCAATCGTATTCAACCAATTTTATTTGGTCTATACTATCAGTGCTCTTGTGAACTTAAATATCAGTGGCACAGTTAACTAAGCAAAGCTTAAGTAGATTTTGTTAATCTTTTTTGCTGTTTTACGTCCAATGATGTTTTTATTAAATGTTCTTTATAGCACCTGCTCGATTCCCAATGAAGAGTAAGACAGTACAAGTAACCGCTGGTGAAGCAGCGCATTTACAATGTGCTGCGTCGGGTGATGCACCCCTCGAAGTAAGCTGGCGCAGCCCTCATCATCATACAATTGCTCATCATTTGGATCAGAGGTATCTATTTTTTTGTAATGCGAGAAACATTTATTCATTCCTTTGAAAGCAAGGAATTCACAATCGAAGAAACTTGGTGCCGTTCTTATAATGAGAATATATTCCAAATAATAAACAGTTAAATTTTATATAGTTCTAAAAATATATAACATTATTATTTTACTAATTAGATATACAATACGAGAGCAAGTATTAGACGACGGACTGGTGTCTGAACTGAGTATACTTCAGACTTATCGACAAGACACTGGAGCCTTAACATGTCGAGCTTCAAACGCGTATGGCCAAGACGAAATGTTAATACACTTGGTAGTCCAAGAGGTAAGAATCGACCCCATATGTTATTAACTTAGTTTTTTACATTTATTACAATTAACAATTTAAATTAACTTTATGACAGGTTCCAGAAATGCCAAAAAACATAAGAATCATAGACCAACAATCACGATCTATCCAAATATCTTGGACTCAACCGTATGCTGGGAATAGTCCGATAATCAACTACATTGTACAATACAAGGAAGCACCAGGTAACTTACATAATATTTTTTTCCGTCTGTATCCCGCACACAGCAGGGTAGGCAGAAGGAACCTACTTTTAAGACACTCCGTTCTGCCAAATGCTAGAGTCATTGAGTGTTGAGTAGTAGAACTCAACGTCTCGGGATAACTACTTAAGCAACAAAACTTAATAATGTTTCAGAGCCATGGCCTACAACACCGCAAAAAGTAATAGTACCTGGAAGCGTAACATCGGCTAGTGTCCAAAATCTCCAACCAGCCACATCATATCACTTACGAATAATTGCTGAAAACCGTCTCGGACAGAGCGAGCCCAGTCAGCTGGTGCAAGTTACTACAACTGAAGAAGGTAATTCACTTGTCTGGAGTATACCAGTTTGATTGTAATACCAAACAGAAGTTACCGACAGGTTTAGTTGAGCTGCATTTAGTTTGGTAAACCAAATTCTACGTCGATTGTTTGAAATCCAAATGATTCAGAGGAAATTAAATTATATGATAATAAAGTTTACATTCACATTTGATATACAGGGTGGAAGAGGCTGCGCTTCTTTTATTGAAACTGCATATAGGGTAATATATTTCAAACCCACACCTAAGAAATTAATCAAGGTACCTCAACAGTTTGGACGTAGGAATTTTTTTTCATTTCTCGATTTTTATCCATACCTGTATTTCGTGTGACGCACACATACGTATGCGACGTTTCCGATTTGACAGGTAAGTGTGTGCGTGCCTATGTTATACTTTACAAATGGCGTTTTATTTTAAAACGATAATTTTATTATTTATTTTGTTTGAAAAAATAACTTTTTCATTTTTGGGAATTATTTTTTTTCCGAATTATATTAGGCTTTTATAGAGTAGTTAAAACTGTGGTTTCATTTAAAGTGGCGCTGACAATTCCACCCTGTATAATATAGTTATAATTAAATCGTAACGAATCGTCTGTACGTGGAAGATATATAAGAAAAAAATATTAGAGTTTTTGTCTGTTTATCTGTACGATTGTTTCCACTTATCTCAGAAAAGGCTCAACCGCAATTAAATAATTGCAATTTTCGCTATTTTGGTGGGAGACTTAACATTTAGTGTTTGTCTTATTTCAATCGATTCATAAATGTAACAGGATCTGCATAAGGAACCTAATGTTAAGGCACTCTATTCTCCATTTTTCGTCGTATTTTTCCGCGACATTGTTTGTTGATATATGGAACTTAACGCCGCACTTTATCTTGTTACCAGAGCAAGAAAATAAAAAATTAAATTAAATGCTTCATTCTCCTAGGCACAAACCCACACTCGTCGTGCTCCCGGCCGTTACTTTAATATTTCCTCAATATTTTTCACACTATTAAATAAGTTTTATGTAAATTTTAGTACCGAGTGGCCCACCTCTAGACGTGCGGGTGGAAGCCAAAAGTTCAACAGAGTTAACGGTCACTTGGGACCCGCCGCAGCGAGATCTTTGGAATGGAAACATTTTAGGATACTACGTGGGGTTTCAAGAAGTAAGTTCTACGTAACCATTCTTCTAGCTTAAACATTATTTTTCTCATAAAAATAATAGCTTTATTTAGTGTAAATAGAGTTTTTATTATTTTATTATTATAATATGATAGTACCGATCCTACAGGGGTTGGTGAAAGAAGTGTCCTTTTATTACACGGGTTACAAAGGTTAACATATTTTTAGCGTTATCTGTATCCCTCAAAGCAGTGCAGGCAGAGGGTAACCTAGTGTTAAGACACTCTCCATTTTCCGCCATATTCTTGAGGCATTGTGTTGAGTGGTGAAACTTGACGAGGAATCGAACCCACACCTCTCGCGTTTACAGTCACACATTGTGCCCGGGCGCCACGACGACAAACCTCATAATTATTTACTTAATTTTAACAACAAGTATTTTGGCGAGGATTACTAATTTGCTTATTCTAAATTTCCTTTATATTTTTTTCCAGTTAAACAGTAATAGCACGATATTGAGTGCGAGTGGTCCTGGAGGAGCTTCCTATACTGTCAGAACAGTGGAGGGTACTGGGGTGGCGCGTGCTCGTACCACCTTGTCTGGTCTGCAAAAGCATGCAGCTTATGCAGTAGTCGTACAAGCGTATAATAGCCGAGGAGCTGGACCTGCCTCGCCGCCTACTACGGCCACTACTATGGAAGATGGTTAGATATTACCTTGGATTTTGCAATAACTAAAGCATGTTCAATAAAATTAATTTTATTTATATTGTTAAAATTACTGAACAGATTTAGGTGAAACTTTACAAGTAACATAGCTTGTACATTAGAATAACACTTAGCCTACAATGTATATAAGTATGTAGATTTTGTATAATTCAGCTATTATTTAACGGTAGCTTTAAGCAGGCGAAGCTGCGTTTAGGTCGCTAGTCGTGAAATAATTTAAAAAATTAAGAGACCAATATTTACATATACATATTATAATGTAAACATATACTAAATATAAATTTCATAATTTTCTAATATCATTCGTTCAACAGTTCCAAGCTTACCCCCCGGTTCCCTGCAATGCAACGCGCTGAGTTCCCAGTCGGTGCGCGTCACGTGGGAACCGCCGCCGATGCGTGGACGTAACGGGGTGCTGCAAGGGTACAGGGTTACGTACGCCCCAGTCACAGATTGGTATGGTAAGTATTTTGGATTACCAAACCAAACTAAATTTAAGAAACTTTTTTCAGTTTTACGCTGTATCTCGCTAGTTGCAGGGTACGCAGATGGAACCTCGTGTTAAAGACTATCCAATCCTCACTTTCTGCCGAATTTATACTAGGACAAAACGGGATTTTAAGTGGCGTAACTCAACACCGCGTTTTGTCCTAGTATGAAAGCGAAGAAATGAAAATAGTAATAAATCACAATTTTTTTCTATAAATATTACATATTAACTAAAAAAAACATTACAGGAAGCGAAGAAGCAGTAACAAAGCAAATATCAGGCCTGCACACGACTCTGTCTGGTCTTCGTCGATACACGAACTACTCGGTCACAGTGTGTGCCTTCACCGCGGCAGGTGATGGCGTGAGGGCAGCACCTGTTTATTGTCATACTGAAGAAGATGGTATATTATATTTATTCTATTAATATGTATTTTAATTTCCTATAACTTTTATTATGTCTTTTAATATCTACATTAAAGAAGTATTTGAAAATTTTACGTTATACATTGATTGTAAATTCGCATTACAAATTAAATACTTATTAAATAAAATGAAGGAAATTTTGCTTTTAATTTTAAAAATATAATATTTTTTTGTTTTCTCTATTAAATCTAGAATAGAACTTAATTAATTCTTTAAAAATTAAATTAAATAAAGTATGTTTCACTGTTATTTTTCAGTTCCATCAGCACCAGCTGACATCAAAGCTGTAGTGTCTTCGCGAAATAAAATTTTAGTATCCTGGTTGCCACCTGCATCGCCTAACGGAGTGCTCGTGGGGTACACGCTTTATATGAGCGTTATTGAGGATGGTCGTGAGGTACAAATAGTTTTCGTTTTTACCATTTAAATATATTTTTACATTTAATATTTAATATTTTTACATTTAATATGACTTAATTTGGTTACCGCCTAGTAAAGTTTTCTATAAGTTCTAATGAACAAGAGGTTGCAAGTTGCACTGTTTTTTTTATCTGTGTAAAAGTTTGTAATAAATCATCTATAAACCTTTCCATTTACTTTACGCAGTATTTTTTTAATAGATCCCTAAAAAAATTGAGTAACGTGAAATGAAAATTGTTCCCTTGATAACTCAACATAAAAAGGAAAAACCTGAAATATTAATTATTTTTTTAGCTTCACTCTAATGTTCACAATAAACACTTCCATCCTCATTTTCCACCGAATAAGAAAGACGACGTAGACGTGACTGACGTGTTTAGCGGCGTAACTGAACGCCGCGCTTTGTCTCAGTACCAGAGTGAGGAAAATGAAAAAAATAAAATTTAATTTCCTCAAGTGGGTAACGAATCCACAGCTATTATAGTTTGTAAATAGAAAATATCTATGTAAATAACTTCCAGGAAGGAACACACAAACGCATGCTATCACCGAGCACGCTGTCCCACGAGACGGCGCGCTCTCCGCCGCGAGCGACGCATCAGTTCTGGGTGTCCGCCTCCACCAGATTGGGCGAAGGAGACGCTACCAGGGTCGTTACTGTATTACCTTCTGATACTGGTAAATAAATATATGAATAATTAAAATTTCTAAAAATTCTATAAAAAGTTAAATTTTATATATTTATATACAACTAGAACTATAACTACAACTACAAGTCTGTGAACAATATTTCTGATGTGTATGTGAATCTTTTGTGAACTTTGTGAATATCTAGATATGTCTGTGAAACTGAGATTGCCTCTTTGTTACACGTAAAACATTATTTTAAATAATGTTTCTTAAATGTGAAACATTTATTTTTTTAAAAAAATGTTATTATTCATTAAATAAATGAATTTTACGTTTTATACAAGTACAGTAGTATCAATAATTATAACAACTATAACTAAGCCAAAAATAGAAAAGAAAATGATAAAAATTAAGTACAATCACATTAATGATACTATTACAGTACCTGCAAGAATAACATCATTCAGTCGAAGCATAGTCACGCCTTGGAAAGAGAACATATCTCTAGCTTGCAATAAAGTGGGAGTCCCGATACCCTCCACCACCTGGAGCATGAATGGCGCGCTGCTGGAGTCCACTTTGAGGAAGAACGTTACTAGCGACGGGACTCTAGTAATTAGGTACCTTTCCGTTTTTTTTTTTTCGTAATAAGTGAGTCGGAGTGTAGGTTCCCTCTGGGTTCTACAAGATTCCCTCTGCCTACCCTGCTGTGTGCAGGATACAACGTGAGGCTAATTTAATATGCAAGAATGTGTATAAGAAAAATATCAAATTTGATAACATTTCAGAATCTTGACATGAAATGAAAATTGAACGATTTCCTCGACTGAAAATCGAACCCACAATCTTTCGCGTTTGCAGTTAAATACTTTTAGCCCTGAGCTAAGACCGGCTTCAATGTGAATACTTCTAAAATTACTATATATTTCAATAGTGGTATGTTTATGTACTTTATATAATATACCTTTTAACTGTCCCCAGTATGACACAGTACGCTGATAGTGGAAACTATACATGTCTAGTGGAAAACGCTCACGGGCGGGACGAGGTCACTTATGGCGTAGAAGTTAAGGTGCCGCCACAACCTCCTGTGCTGGCGGTCGTCGATTCTTATGCCGACTCTCTGCATTTACAGTGGAGTGATCAGGGTGACGGCGGCAGTCCTATATTAGGTCAGATTTTATTTAAAATAATATTTAATTTTACAGATATTACTATTTTTTACTTTTAATTTCACAGAAAAACATACAAACAAAAATTCAATATAGCATCAAGCAAATAACCCATCCATCCATCAGCCTTTTAAAGTCCACTGCTGGACCTCTCTCCTCTCTGCTCCCCCAATGCTCGCCACTCCGTCCGGTCCTGCGCCCAAGCAAATATAAAAATCATTATTTTATTTAATATTCGTAATTTCGCTAATTTATAAAAAGTACAATTATCTATCAGAAATATTAACGTAAAAACTATAATAATTATATTATATATAATAATTATATCCCTAAAACAAAATTCCAGGCTACGTAATAAACTATAAACGAGAACACGGTGATTGGGAGGAGTTGCAAGTGGAAGCGGGAACCTCAGAACATGTTTTACCTAACCTCTGGTGCGGAACCCGCTACCAGCTTTACATTACTGCCTTCAATCGCATCGGGACTGGGCTGCCTTGTGACATCGTACATGCTTATACGAAAGGCACAGGTAATTAATTAAATAATTAATTTTTATTTTATCTGTATCTATGTAAAAATTAGTTGATAAACAAGGCAACTTGAGTGTTGCAAACGAACTACAAAATGAGTGCTCATTTCGTATGAAATACAGTTTTTTTTATATGAAATAATTATTTTAACTTTTCGATTTTTTTCTTTATTTACGTTGTAAATTCTCACGCTAATTTTTATAATTGTAGGTCTACAGAAAGATCCTAAAGGTTTTGATTACCCCGCGAATTTCATATAAAATGCAACAAAAACGCTGCATAAATGCTCGCCTTTTGATTGCGGCGACTTAAAAGTTTGATATTTATTTTCTCCAAGGCAAAGACTTGAATATTTGTTATTAATTTCAGGTTGATATATCTATTTACGCCATCTTGAGTTAAATGATATTTACAGACGGACAGATGCACAACAAAGTCATCCTATAAGAGTTTAGTTTTTTCCTTTTGAGGTGTGAGGTTAAATATATTTTATTTTTCATATTTCAGTGCCAGTAAAACCGAAACATTCGCAAATGATAACGCTGAACACCACCACAGTGACAGTGTGGTTGGACTCGTGGGGCGATGGTGGATGTGGTATTCTATACTTCGTTATAGAGTATAGGGAGATAAGTCAGTCACAGGTTTGTTAACATCATTATCATATATATCATCATTTTCTTGTAATAATAATAAATGAAATTCTTAATGTTATATTAATTAAAATATCACAGACCTAGAATAAAACACACATCACACTGTACTCCGCACACAGCAAGGTAGGTTTAATTCTAAGGCTGTGTGATGCTCTCTCTACTTCACGATAACTTAAAACACAACCGCACAGGGAACCTGGGCACCTATTGTTAAAACACTCCCGTTTGCCATTTTCCGCCGAATTACAAGGCGAAGAAATCAAAATATCAAATACTTTCATTTTCCCGAGTTTGAATCGAACCCACAACCTGTCGCGTTTACAATCGCACTGGCCTTAACCAAAAACATCTCACAAATAGGTACTTAAATCATAAAATATTTTTCATTCTCTAGTGGCGTCTAGTATCAAACAGCGTGCAGGCAACAGAGCGAGTGTTCAGCGTGACCGGCCTCAGCGCCGCCACCCACTACCAGTTGCGTATAACGGCGCACAACAACGCGGGCCACGCTTTGGCACTGTACAACTTTACTACGCACTCCTTAACTGGCAGTAAGTTATTACTTACTTACCTTTTATTTTTAGCTTCACACTGTATCCTGAATGTAGTGGGGTAGACAGGGGGAACCTAGAGTAAAGACACTACGTTTTTTATTTATTCTTTCTTCTCCTCTTTGTCACTAGTATATATACTAGTATGTGTATGTACAGGGTGGAAGAGGCAGCGCTTCTTTAACTGAAACTGCATATAGGGTAAAATATTTCAAACCCAGAATTAAAAAAAATAATCAAGGCACCTCAACGGTTTGGACGTAGGATATTTTTTTCATTTCACGATTTTTATCCATACCTGTATTTCGTGTCACGCACACATACGTATGCGACGTTGCCGCTTTGACAGGTAAGTGTGTGCGTGCCTATGTTATACTTTACAAATGGCGTTTTATTTTAAAACGATAATTTTATTATTTATTTTGTTTGAAAAAAAAACTTTTTCATTTTTGAGAATTATTTTTTTTCTGAATTATATTAGGCTTTTATAGAGTAGTTAAAACTGTGATTTCATTTAAAGTGGCGCTGACAATTCCACCCTGTATACATATAATATTATATCATCTTACAATAAAATCTACTTACTTTACCTAACCTATAATTTAAAAGACAAAAACTAATTCAAATAAATTACAATAGTGCTGGAAGGTGAAGTATCACCAGCGGTACCGGCAGCGGGAAGCAGGTCGCTGGGAGGCGCTAGAGTGTTGCTGCCAGCTGCTTTGTCGCTGCTCGTGCTCGCCGCGTTGGTGGCGATCGTACTTCTTGTTAGAAGAAATAGTGAGTATTTTCAATAATAAATATTAATATTTACAAACCGGGTTCTGGGCCGGGTTCTTGCTAAACTCAGGAGAGTGTTCCTATTTAAATTATTTTCATTTCCCCGCTCTGGTAGTTAATTTGCAGCGTTGAGTTCCGGTACGCAATGTCTCGATAATATTGAACAAAAGATAGAGTTAGAAGAAAAAATGTCATAACACTAGGTTTCATCGGGGTAAAGCGTACAATAAAATGGAACTCCTTTTTGTGCTTGATAATTAAAAAAATATTTTAATATAAGTAATAGTTACCAAATTGAACACAAAGACACAAATTTTCCACCAGAAGCAGGTCCAACCGAGACTACAGCGCCAGAAGCAGCAGTGGGCGAGTCTCCGTCAGTGGCGCAGTTACAGAACAAGGCTAACCGGGACCAACAGTATCTAGCCGCACGCGCGCAGCATCCTGCACCACCTCATCATTATAAGCACGCCTCTAACGGTACTTAATACTTATAAAACTCTTCTAATTGTCAATAGCAAAAATAAATATTGACACTTATATCAAAAATTAAATGGTTTCTTTGAAATATATCTCAGGAGAAAAGATTAGATTTTTTATTTTATAAGTATGTGGATTTTAGATTGTCATTTTTCTCTCCGGTGACGAGGAAACACGCAAAGGACAAACGTCCAAAAACATTAAAACTAAAACTAAGCCGATCGATCATTAAAACTAAAATTACTCTTCTAATACAATATTTAAACAAATAATTCCAGAATACATAGAAGACATCTGTCCCTACGCCACGTTCCAGCTGACGAAGCCCAGCGCGTACAGCGAGAGCAGCTACAGCGGCAACGTGTACAGCGGGCCCTACCACTCCGTCCGGGGCTCCTTCGTCTACCACGACCTCAAACAAAACGATAAATATAAAGTAGGATCATTACCTTTTGTTTTGCTCTAGAAAAAGTGTTAATCTTGTACTTTCTGAGGCCAAGATGATGTGAAGGATCGTTGGCTTAGACTGTAAATCTGCTAAATCCATTTTTTGTCCTAACATACATTTTTATACTATTGAAAAGTGTAAGAATATGTTTAAATAAATTTTCGAAATGGTAAAAGCTTTCAGATAATATAGAATTTACATAATAAGGCCGTTAGCAGGTTAATAATTTAAGCCGTCGTTATACTTTTTAGTTTTTACCCTAACAAAGATATATTACATTATAACATTATTTTAGAATAAACACACTTGTAGCAGACATGTGTTCCCATTGATATAATTAATAGTTAAGATACATTTTATAGTATAATAAGTTAATTTATGAATATTTCAGATTTGTTATATCTAACACTAATTTCTCTCATTATCTAGGGAAAAGAACCAGAATACACCAAAGTGAGGAGAAAAGGGAACAGACTGAGAGATCCACATTCAGAGAGTCAAGGTGCGTTCGATTATAATATAAACAATCTAAATAAAGCTTATCTATAAGTAGTTAGAGACATTAGTTTTATTTTACGTAGATGCACCTTCTATTACTAAGTTTAATTTAACCCATTTAAGTTTAAGTATTGATATTTGAATTTGACAAAATGATCGCCTTTTATGCAACCTGATGGGAGCGTAACTGGTGTTGTAATTTATAAAGGTAAGCATGCACACAATGTACTGTAATGCTGTCCTCGATTTATTCTTTGATTTTTCATCGTATCTCTAGTTCTTTCCATTCCGCCATGACTTAGAGAATGAATCCTCTCATCTTCTACGCTTCTTAATCAGCAATCATCGTCGTCGATCTGCCATTGTGATATCGTATCTGCTCATCCTCAGGACATCACCATACATCTTTTCTACTCACATTCTTTACGTGCTTCTCGCTGTGACACATGGTACCACGATAACGACAGACAAAATAATATTTAATTATGTAATATATTTATAAAATACTATATTAATATAAAATATCGAACTCCTTCTTTTTCAGCACTACCTAATCGAATATATACTTATCAGTTTTACTCATCTTTTGTATTTATTTTATCATAAGTGTTGTATGGATGTTGATGTTGGCTGTCATTTTCTGTATCTCAGTAGACAATTTTCTAGTTTTCAAATATTATTATTATTAACTAAAATTTACTTTGTCATACTTCACTTGAACTATTAGGCTAATTAAGCTGTCGTTAGCGTGTTACCGTACAGCGTCACGTCCTACAGGGTGTTCAACAAGTCTAATACACGCCTTACTTCATTTTCAGAGTCGGACAACTTGGGGTCAACGGACTCGGAGGTGAAGAAGATACTAACGCTGCACCTGCCCATTACAGAGTACGAGGACGATGCTAGCGACGACGCGAGCGCGCCCCACTCGGACAGCGAGCCTGGCGCCCGCCTCCGCCCCGCGCATCCGACCGCCTGTAAATTATTTACTTTGTTTTTATATGCGTTCAGGAAGTGTCAAACCAAATGACCAACGAATATAAGAAGACAGTTTATACATAAGTTCAAAACACGGCGTTGAGCACCGTCACTCAAATATCTCGAAAATCGTCTCGGTGGAATATAAGGAATGGAGTGTCTAACCTAGTGTTTTCTGCCTTTCCTGGTATATGCGGGATATATCGTGAAGCTAAAAATATAGGGACAGAATATTATTACTTAGTATTAGTTAGTATTTTTTTATTTATTAATATCTCTAGCTATTAATAATTAATTTTATTTTTTTATACATCCAATTACCATTTATATACTACAAAACTCAAAACTTACTAATTTCTGTTACAAAACAAACGCTTAAATTTTACATTTTTCACGGGATAAAACATAAAAAAAACTATTCCAGATCCGAGTGTGGAACGTGAAGAATCATCATCATCATCAGAAACATCAGTGGGCGGGGCGGTCCGGAAAGCGTTCCCCTCGCGCAAGGGCAAGGCGGGCGCGCTCGGCAAGCGGCACGTGAGGTCCTCCAGCGGGTACAGCAGCCACAATGATGAGACTACCTTCAGGTGAATATTTAATATTGCAGTAGAGACTCGATTATCTGGACTTTAGTTATTTGGTTTTTAAAGGCACAGACAATCTAAAACAATAGCCCTAGTATTTTTTCAAACCTGTTCTTCATAAATTCCACTATCCGGATATTTGCTTATTAGAAAGTTTGAGCACAATTAGTCCAGTAAATTGGGTTTCTGCTGTAATATAAATTTTATATATGAAACACTAGTGTTAACGTTTGTATGTTCTAATTGATAATACCTCATTGAGTAATGAAACCTGATAAAGAGCTTAAGCTCCTTGAATGTAACTGACAATCGACAAGAACATATTTTCAAGGTACAAATGTAGAAAATGATACCAATCTAAATGCAAAATAAACACAGTAACTTGTATATGCTTGTAATAATTCTTATTTTTCTTGTAAACATTTGTAAACTTAAATTAAATTTACAGAAGTATCTGAATAACCTTGAATTTGAAGATTTTATTGAATTAAATGTATGGCTTTTAAGCTAAAAATATATTACACTAATATTATAATTGTGATTGTAAGTTGTCTGTAACGCTTTCACGCACAAACTAATCAAACGATTATTATGAAACTTTGTACACATTGTCTTAGAGGTATTAGAAAGGACATAGGATACTTTTTATTAAAATATTATAATATAAAAATAAGTTTAAGCGAGTGAAGCCGCGTTTGAGTCTCTAGCCTTTTTAAGATTCTACAAAGAACGATAAAATATTGTATATCGTACTATATATATGTTGCAATACATTGCAACACACCTTATTATGCCAATCAATGTATATTTGTTAACAAATACCAAGAGGTATATTCACACACATAAAGTACTTGTTTGGAAACACTATTTTAAAATAAACCTATTTTTATACCTATATAAAATTATATTAAAGATTTTAAAATAAATAATAGAAAATAGGTTTATTTCAAAATCAGACACACAGTCTACGAGCTCAAAACTCAAATGTACAGGGTCGAAATATTTGGTCGAAAAAGTGATTTACACTACATAAATAGTCGTGTACACAGAGCTTCAAAACCAAAACACATACCTAATATGGGATCAGCACACACAATTGGCAATAGACGTAGAGGTAACTGGTATTACACAGTAGAAAAATATTTTTCGATCCAGTATATCGAACTACCCGTCGTTCAACGAGCACATCCACCCTCCGTCGCGGTTTTCAGACGACACCGAGTGCGAGGGCCGCCACCGCCGCAAGCGCGCGCACGCGCTCGCCAGCGACCCCAAGATGACACGAGAAGCCTTCCAGATTAACGTGTGATATGAAACGACAGCAAGGTAAACCTCATGGCTCACTCATGGCTCATGGTTTAGAGGAACGTTACATATGTATGTGAGAATGTTCATTCTATATTAAATTTCATTGTTTTAGATTGACACCTAAAATTTGAAATTTTAAAACAAATTGTATATGCTTCCAGTATATAATCACTGATTTCGTATACAGTTTAAATATATTACTGAGGTTTCTCGTATGAAGTTAAGAGACACGTACTTTTGAATTTGTAATATCATATTCGTAATATTATTAGACATTTTCGAAAGACCAATCCAACAAACATTCAAAAGAAGAAATGAGAATATCGTAATTTACAACGCACTGAATTTTTACTATCTCTATCGGGGTCAAATCCTATAAGAAAAGGTTTGTTAACGATTTTAACATTGTTCCTATTTATCCGAGTAATAATAATATGGTAATTTTTTTAAACAAACATACAAACTTACATACAATTATTATACATTGCCGTTATTATAACTATCTACGATTTGACCCTGCAGAAAGGTGTTGCCAAACTCAATATATCGATGTACATATACTGTAGATAGATAGATATAGGAAATAATTAATCTTAGTGCCACATACATATAACAATAATCATTTTTGTACTCTGTACTCAAATCCCGAGTTATTTAAATAATTTATGGATATATTATTGCAGCATGTATTTAACTTTACATCGAATTATACGCATTGTCGTTGTGTTATATTATATTATAATATTTACATTAAAAGCTACACAAAAAATGCCAAATTAGTCTTAAAGCGGTATACGCACAATATCCATTAATATTAGTTGCTAATTACAAAAGACATGCCATTTTTGACTGCCTCTAATCAACAATAGGTTAACTTTAATTAATATTAAGTGTCAGTATTTTTAACAACCAAACTATGGATAAAATAGAAACGAATCTTCTAACAAAATTACTTCCAATCTAATTACTTCCAATCTAATTACTTCCAATCATACAAGCGTATAATCCAATGTTTAGAAATAACAATAATTTATTCATAACTAACGATTAAGAGAGAAGTGTCACTAACGGTGATTTTAGCACCCGAACGACGATGAATTGTAAATATTGTTATACCGAATGTGTATTTAATATCATATCTAAAATTAAGAAGAACAATAATTAAAATAAATATATATATTTTAAACTTAATGCCTTATTGACCAAAGTCTTAAAACTAGTTATGCATACGATTGAAAGAAATTGTATCACATATTAATTATGAATTGTTTGATCGTTGTAAAGTTTATGGAAACTGATCGTTTCCATCGGAAAATTTAATCTCTGTCTATAAATAATAACTTTAAGACATACATAATATGTAAATGGTAAATAATAAACATTTTAAAGTAGCTCTAATGTTTCATAATATACATATAAAATGTCAACGTTAACCAATCACGTCGAATTAAATATTCTGATTGTATCTAATTAATATTTTAGCGTGTTTTAATCGCAGCTTCCTTCATTGGAGTGTTGTAATATTTTTATCTTCTCGATTTATAATCGAGATGTGATTAAAATCGTTCAAATAATCTTAAAATACGTTGAAATTTGTTATCTGTGGCTACACTTTAACAAAAACTTTTTAATCTCTCTTATATCGTCTGTCACTAAAATTGAAACACTTTTCCATGTTTGTAAACTTAATCAAAATACTTATTATAAAATAACACATTAATATGAATTGATGGTAGATGCATACATACTACATTGTTCCTTTTCTGTTTAATTTATCTAATTAAATGTTATGAAATACGAATATGCTCCTCAATTCAAAATGGCGTTAAAGATTTAATTTGCCATGGTACAGTACGGTCAACAAGTCGTAGCCGCCCTGAATTTAGCTGTAGAAGCTGCGCAGATTTGATTTTTAATATTTTTGGTTATTTTCTTACCGAGTGAATATTGCGCAAAAGTTGTTCACTTCAGCCTAACTTCAGGATGGCAACGATTTCATGATTGTACTATAAGAAATATTTAAAATAAGTCCACGTGGCGAATTAAATATTTATCGCCGACCACTAAAATAATTCAGTATACCTTAAATATCTAAGTATTGGATGTAAAGTATGGAGTGGAGTTAATATATACAGTCCTCAGTAAATAGTAACACGAGACAATACACTTACATATAGTTTGGTGAATACGGCAGAAAGTTAACTTTATATGTAAATTGTATCAGTAGCTGTAGGCTGACGAGTTTTGTACTGACTGAAGCACGTTTACGTGGTACGAGCGATTTTTTTAATAATAATTTACAATTGTTTACGTTGACTCTCTTTCGTAATTCCAACGAAGACTGCCCTATATTTAATTGAAATCTATTTTATATAATCTAGTCACGAATACCTAATGTTAGTTAATCAATGTTAACCGTTTAGTAGAGTTTTAGTGAACTTCGTAATTAATTCAATGATCATTTTGAATGAGGTTTCCGCAATGTATGTAGATAAACGAAATGTTTAAAGTAATTTCTAGCACTGATATTACAGTCATACACCGACTGATAGCTTTAGTTGACTATTTTGCCTAAATCGAAATAACATGCGTACATTTTGATAGTCAGTAAAGTATCGAAAGTGAAAAATCGCATATGTTTTAAATGCTCTTTTGAACTACTAGGAAGCGTAGTTTTAATAAGATTTTCTGAAAATTTGAAAAATATCGTTTATTCGTCTTTTAAACCTGTATGCAATCGAAAGCAACCCTTTATAGTAGTTCAAAACAGTAATACTATATAATATTGCCATTTTTCATTTCCGATACTTTACATAGGAACCATCAATTTGTGTTTCAATACATTTCTTATGGGTAGTAGAATAAGTGAACTGCACATTTGAACCAATAAAAGTAAATGGGATAAAATAACAAAGAAATAAATTGCGGAGTTTAAAAATAATAAATTATGATAAAAAATAATAATTTCAAGCTAAAATAAGTAACGCTAAAATATGTTTAAAAAAACAAGAACCACACTTATTATTCTTATTAAGATCAATTCATCGAAATATTCCTATATGTACAACTGACAATTACTCAAATTCATTCACATTGAGACCCATTTAAGAAAAACATCCAACGACGACACCCGTATAAATGTAAACATGTTAAATTTAAATATAATTTATAAATGTAAACCGGACTTATTATCTACAACGAACTCACAAAATTACTTTTTTATCAAATATCAGCATTTCACTTCATTTCTAGTCAATGTACCATATTTTAACATTTTGTTAAAACAACACTAAGTATTGTAAGTTAGTTATTCATGTTGTTACAGATATGTTTTTATAAATGAGTTATATTAGGAACAGTATGATGTGAACGAAAATAAAAATTCATTTACTTGATTTGTGTGTTTTATTTTGTATTAAACTCTGGTCAAAGTTAAGTACTGTTTTAATATTACAGTGTAATATTCATTTTAATTTGTTTATTATCATGAATTATTTTATCTATTAAATACTATAACAATTGAACCTATGAATTATATTTTTATTATTCTATTGTGCTGTAAATAAAAACGGAATCCAAAGCTAAACTTTAACTGTGTGAAGGTAAATGTTAACATTGTTTTAATATGAAAATATTATGAACAAATCTAATATCAAATAAAAAATTACAATTGTATCCAATTGCTGCCTATTTTGTATCACTCATCAAGTCATCACCCAGAGCAAGTTATAATTTATTAATGTAAATTACACTTCACTCACATTATACAACTTCTCCTATATGTTCACTAATCACTATCACTGTCACTATCATCACAAGTGAAGTCAAATGGTTTAAACTTTTCCCTGAAGGTGGCTACCACAGCGTCTTCCTCCTCCCGACTGAGGAGGCACTGCTTCCAGTCTGCTTTGTCCTCACAGTTCAGTATGGGTGGACTTGATAGAACATCTCTGAAATTACAATTGTTAAAATAAATGGAACCGTTATGGCGCAGCAGCAGTCTCTGACTATAAACGCGACGGTTGTGGGTTCTATTCTTTGATTGAGGGAATTAATTTTTTTTGTTTTCCTTGCTCTAGAAACCAGACAATTGATCCCCACTTCAGGAAATCAAATATTTATTTATTTCCATTTCTTCGTCGGGGCAAAGCGCGGCGTTGAGTTCCGCCACTCAACACCCAATACTTCCACAATTCGAGAGGAAGTGGGGAACGGAGTATCTACACTAGGTTCCCTCTACTTACCCTGTTTTATACAGAGTGAATCCCCTCTGCGTACCGTGCTGTGTGCGGGATACAGCGTGAAGCTAATTTTATTTTTTTTATTTAAATTAAAAGAGGCTGCAGTATATTGTAGAACACCAGGTAGCAAACATTCCATACCATTTATATTTATGGACCCATACATAAATTGGAATACAGCATGAAAAAAAAAATTAATCACCTGCCAAATTGCAAAGGAAAGTGTTGTCTAGTCTTAGCCATTATCTGGTCGCCGGACGGCATCTCCGCGTGGAAGTACGGGGCTCCGGGCAGCGCTATTTGCGCTATTTCCGAATATGGTGGCAGGACCTCCAATTCTATACTGTTTATACCCGCTTCATCCTGTAATAGTATATATTAAAGTTTACTTTCTAAATAAATAAATAAATCAGCTTCGTGCTGTATCCCGCACACATCAGGGTAGACAGAGGGAACCTAGTGTAACACTCCGTTCCCCACTTTCTGCCGAATTCTGGAGGCATTGCGTTTTGAGTGGCAGAATTCAACGCCGCACTTTGCCTCGACACCACAGCTATGAAATGGAAATATAAAGGTAAATAAATATTTCACTTCCTGGAGTGGGAATCGAACCCACAACCGTCGCGTTACAGTCACACCCTTGTGCAGCTGCGCGGCGACGGCCTCTAAAGCGACGGCCCCAAAGACATACTAATAATATCAGTAGTATTGGTAGATTTTTGTTATACAAAATTATGTATTAGAATTAATTGACATTCCAACTCCATTCATCATTAAGACACTGCCGTTTCTTACTTTCTTCCGAATTGAGGCATTGAGGCATTACGTGTTGATTTATGGATCTCAACGGCGAATTTTCTAATTACCAGAGCAACGAAATAAAAATACGCAATATTTAATTACTAGTAAAACTACTATATACTTATACTGTTATACTTTTACATTGAAGTTAACTACGACAGTTACATGAAAAAAAAAAACAACCTGAAATATTTCCAATATCTGTTCGTGGCAAGCAACCGGCACCGGCACACACTGTATCTGCATATGTGACGTTCGGTAATTTCTTTCGAAAAATACCGCCAATTTCCCCATTGAAGCATAGAACTTCTTTATAGCTTCTTTGAACCTTTTTATTTCCTTTACAACATCATCGGGTGCCTGAAACAAAATATAAATAGAGGTAAAGAAAAAATCATATTTTAACATAAAGTAGAAGTATATGTAATGAAACTTGTATAAAATATTTCAAAATTTTTAATATTATAATGTTTTTGCTTATTATCGAACGTAACATGTATAATTATGTTACGTTGTATTCGACAAACCAAAATATTTTAAGTTTGTTAGTAAGTAGTTTAATGAAATTTCGAGATATTGCGTGTTGAGTGGCGGAACTCAACGCGGCGCTTTTCTTTACTTCGAAAGCGAACAAATGAAAATTTTAAATAAGTAATTTGTAACGACCATATATATAAATACGCCACCGCCTTCTCTAAACATAAACTAGCAATATTAATATTACCTTTGTAAAAGACTGGTGGTGGGCTATAGGCAATATCAATACATGGTATTTATTTAAGGGGCCCTTTGGCAATGCTATGTAGGTATGGGTTCCCACTGATATCACTAAATGCTTCTCAACTGTGGGTGAAGATAGGCAAAACCAGCATGTATCTGAAACAATTTAAAAAAATTAATAAAAAAACTGTTTTTTTATTTCACATATTTTAAAATACCTTTTATATACACATTTTAAGGCATTTAAATAATTACTTATATGCAGTCAAAGTTTAAATAAACGTGTTTAAAAATAGTGTCAGAATAATTAGGTAAAAGCTGTGCTTGGAACATTTCTCTAAGACTGAAGAATGACACACACACGTAAGACAATGTTTTCCACTTATCACTTTTTTTCTAGACATTGCATGTTGAGCAGTGGAACTCAATCCTGCGCTTTATCCATCCATTTAATATAAGACCAACACCAATCACAATATCCATCAAATATTAAATATTAAATGTAACCAATTAGATATGTAATATCTATATTGTAGTATTAATAAATATACTTGCCTGGATCAAACTCCTTTCTTTTCCTTTCGCTGTGATCCCCTTTTCTCTTCCTCTTGCCATGATCGTCCTCCGCTGCATCCATGTTGTAAAAGAATTGACCATTACCAGACACCTAATGCAAATGATATATTAAATAATTGATAGAATTATAAGGAACATTATGTTTTTGACTCGAAAATAGGTTAAATATTTTTTTTAGCGTCACACTGAACACAGCAGGTTATCTAGGGAATCTATTCCTAAGAAAATGAATCCCTCGAAAAGTTAATCTTCCGAAAAGTCTAATTTTCCAGACATTGTAAATGAAGTGACTAGACTCAATGCTGCGCTCAAATAATTAATTTTCTTTTCAGGTCAGTATTGAACCTACAATATTTAATCAAATTCAATTCAATTATTTTTTAATATAATCTTTATTTATTTAAAAAATATTATTATTTATTAGTATCTTTTTATATACATGAAAATTATAATAGTCACACAACATTTCATGGAAAGATTACTTGTTAAAAATTTATTAAATTGTTAATTTTATTCTTAGTTGTCCTTCTATGGAAAACTACAATAATTCGAGTAGTCATTCTATTGTCGTTTCTTTCATATATGACTTAAAAATAAAGTTATATATATATATATTAAGAAAAAAAACATAACTTGCTATAAGAATACCTTTACAACTTTTCCAGGTTGATGTTGCTTCAACAAATTGGGGTCATAAGGGCATTCCGTTTCATCTGTGGTTCCTTGTAGCAGATCAATCATTCTCATTTTCGTTATTGGCTGTAAAGAGCATGCATATATCCATTTTTCTTTTATTTTGTTCCCCACTGGAGCAAGAGCTATGAACCTGGTAGCACCTTCTTTGTAGTCTTGATGTACACTTTGGTTTCTAAAAGTTACAATTCAAAGTTTTAGATTGTGATTAAACTTACTATTATAATTAATAATTTGGTAATATAAGTACATACTATCAATTACAACAATCAATTATAAAAAAACTTAAATACCTATAAGGCTGCCTCTCAAAATACTTCTCTTTTGCAGGCACAAAATGATACCTTGGTTTAATATGTATTGCTAACCAAGATATTAAGTCTGATAAATTTTCTGGGTCCACATCTGCCTGAAAAAACATAATATAAATAACTGTTATCATCTATTATGGCATAGTGTAAGTCTAATAGTTGCAAGTTTGATTCCCACTATGGGGAATAAATTATTTTCATTTCTTTTCTCTGGTAATGAGACAATGCGGTGTAACTCACGCCTCTCAACAAACAATGTCTCAAAAATTGAAAATAGAATGTATAACAATGGTTGCCTCTACCGAGCCTCCTACATAAAAAAAAGTAAAGTTTATAATAGACTGAAAGACTGTATTTTTGTGATGCTAAGAAAAAGAAGAACTATAATATAAGACATTATATATCTTACAAGAATATGTCACAGTAAGCAGTAAATAAAACAATACATAAAAATGTGCTATCTTTTATATTTACAAACCTTTTGATTATTGTCTTGTTGTATACCAACAGGCCACACAGTAGTAATTAATATATCAACACCTCTATATTCACTTTGTCCCCTAAAACATGCATCTCTCACAGCACTACAATGACTAGGTTCGAATGTACACATTGGTATGTCTTTCCCCAGTTCACGTCTAGACAAGCCAGTTAAATAAGCAATCTTAACATCAGCACTGGTTGTAAAAATACCTTTTGTACCTGTTAATAAGTTTAAATAAAACATCTAAATTATATAGCAAAATAATATATTTGAGGTTGTCATGATGCAGTGGCAGTGGTGACTGTAAATATGGCCATTGTGGGTTTGATTTGCTCTCAGCTATGTGAAATTTCATTTCCTTGCATTAGTAAGAAGATAAAGTATGGTGTTGAGTTCCACACTCAATGTCTTGTCTTGTCAATGAGGTGATAAGTGGAGTGAATTAAGTGTCTCAACAGAATTTGGTTCTCTCTGCCTACCCTTTTATGTTTAGGATAATAAGCTTATAACATTTCTTTAATAAAAAAAATGTAATAAAAATTAAATATTACCCATATAAATAATATTAGGAGCTATCTCAGCACCTTCTTCACAGTAAAGAGAAACATGGTCACTATTAGATGGACCAAATACGTAAGTTGTGACTGGAACTGTAAACAAAGTATAATTTTAAATTATACACCATAATAAAAAAAATATTTTAAATATTTTATAATAAACTATTTTAATGTCCAATAGACATAATGTGTATAATAAATTAAATGAAAAAACCAGTTTACCTTTTTTTGCTCCTGAACGATATGGGTCTAATTGAGCGTTGTTTGATCCAAAGAAGTTTCCCGCGCAGAGCAATACATCAAAAGATCCAGATTTTCTTGTAATGCTTTCTACGCGGGAAAATAGTGCGTTAAAATTTCCGTTTACATCACCACAAACGAGCCTACAATAGTGTTACAAAAATTGATAAAAAAAACCTATAAATTATACTTATAGTTAAGTATAAGAATAGTTAAATTATTTAAATACGTTAATGAGACTTACGTTTTTTGTTTTTCCGTCATTATCAACTTGTATGTGTTAGATATACAAATAGCAATAATACACTCGCTGTATATTTACAACCTTACAATTTTAAAAAAATATAATTATATCAACTTTATATCAGCTATGAAAAGTATTTCTATTATGATAACTATACTTTTTGATTTGTCTTCTTTATATTTTAGGCGTGCATTGCAAGCTTGTAAAGTGTTAAAAATATTCTTCAATCTTCACAAACGTCAAACATAAGCCGACGAAGCGAAGAAGTTTGACTTTGAAGCTTTGAAGTTTGAAGAATCTACAAAATATGTCAAATAACATTCAATTGAAGAATTGAAGATTCAATAATGTGGTGTGGCCATATATTAGAACAATATATGAAAATTAAAATGAAGATACAAATTATATTTTTATTACAAAAATATTGAAATAGTACTATTACATAGTTATAAGTTCTTATATATTAAATCAGTTTTATAAAATAAAATTTGAAAACTGTCGTGTTAAAATTCCAATTAATACACAGAGCTTTTTGTCAACAGCACTTTAAATGAAACCATAGTCAAGTTATAACTACTCTATAAAAGCCTAATATAATTTTTAAAAAAATCCCAGAAAGTTTTTTCTTAAAACACTTTTTTGTGCTTACTTATACTTCGATATAAAGTTTTTACATCGAGACATGTAATTCAGTTTAAAAATGGTTCTATTGACCCAGTATTTTATACATTCATTCATTCAGTTTACGGTATTTATTTTGGACTAGCAATAGCAATGTCTTAAGTTCACACTTGGCATTATTTTCTCTGTCACTACTAATTATTGACAAATGACAGTTATTTTGTTTACTGTATTGGCGTGTTGATTTTCCGCGTTTTTATTTTTCAGTGTAGATGTGTTAATATAATAGCATATCATATCATCATGGCTTCGTCAAGCAAATTACCGGGAACTGGATTGGAAGATGTTGGAGTACCCGGGCAAACTTTTCTTCGTGATGCCCTTACTAGTTGTACTGATCCACTTAAAGCTATTGAAGAATTTCAACTAGAAAATGGCATATTACTGCCCTCGCTTAGGCCTATGCTGCCTTTGCTCGATCTTCATGGAGTACGTAGACTCGATTTTCATACATCAGTTTTAGAGGAATTACGCGACAAGTTGATAACGCATATTAATGACTTACGTAAAAAAGACAAAAAAGAACATGAAAAGAAACTCAAAGAGTTGTTAAACAAAAGTTTTTCTGTTGTTAAAGTAAAGGCCCTAAGACCAGTTATTATGAGTATATTGAAAAATACCCCACATATTGATGATAAGTATTTAAGAGTTTTGGTTCGAGACAGGGATCTTTATAATGATACAGATACAGAGGTAAAGAGACAGATTTGGCAAGACAATCAATCCCTATTTGGAGATGAAGTGTCACCATTGTTAAGTCAATACATTAGAGAAAAGGAAAATATATTATTTGACCATGAAAATCTTTCAAACTTATTTTTCTTTCCATCTCCAAAGGTTAGACGACAAGGTGCTGTTGTACAAAAGCTAGCACATATGATAGGAACAAGTATCAAACTGTATGACATGGTATTGCAGTTTCTGCGTACATTGTTTCTTAGAACAAGAAATGTGCATTATTGCACTTTGAGAGCAGAACTTTTGATGGCACTTCATGATTCAGAAGTTCAAGACATTATATCTGTAGACCCGTGTCACAAGTTTACATGGTGTTTAGATGCTTGTATAAGAGAACGAAATGTTGATATTAAAAGATCAAGAGAACTGCAAGGATTTTTAGATAGTATAAAAAAAGGAACTGAACAGGTTCTTGGAGACTTATCCATGACTTTGTGTGATCCATATGCAGTTAACTTTTTAGCAACATCTGCTATCAAAATTCTCCAGCATTTAATAAATACAGAGGGACTTCCAAGAGACAATACTATTTTAATTTTACTATTAAGAATGCTGGCACTAGGATTAAGTGCATGGGAAATAATTGATTCACAGGAATTCAAAGAGCCCAAGCTTGATAGTCAAGTTGTGACTAAATATCTTCCAGCTTTGATGTCTCTTATGGTAGATGATCAAGTTAGAGCACTGCATAACAAGCTACCTCCTGATGAAAGAGAGTCGGCCATTACAACAATTGAACACTCTGGTCCTCCGCCTGATGCTTGTGAAGCTTATATGAGAGAGAGTGCTGTGTGCGGTGTCATAGCTATGTATTACACATTACATGCGGCCAAATTGAGGGACAGAGGAGCTATTCTAAGAATTCTAAGCATATTAGGTAGTTGTAAAGATGGTAGAGCATATGAAGATCCATTTTTACATGCATTAGTAGCTTTGTTGATACAGCTTCCTGATGAATTCCAAGGTGAAGATTTCAGTACTGTGCTATTTGATGAATTTTTCTTTGCTGGTTTGTCAAAGGACAATGTTACGAGGCATTTACTGAAATTGCTATGGTACATTCATCCAAAGCTACCAGAGACTAGAATTCAAACTTTAATGAAAGCTTTACAGCCAGGAACACAACACAATGAATCTGTTCATAAACTATATGAAACATTACTACAGAAAATGCATACACAAGCAGAACCAGCACCTAGCACTAGTGAAATGGAATATTTGGATTCCCCTCTCATGAGTGTTCCGACACCAGCACCTTATCATATGTAATGTTATAGTATAAACACTATATTAAGTTATTAACATGTCTATGAAATCTATTTAAATATATTATATCTTAATAAAGATAACAAGTTAAAATAATGTCCATTTATTTATTTTTATAATTTTAAAAACCCAAAAAACATTCAAATAAAAAGCTCGACAAATTTTGTTTTTAAAAGTAACTAAATTAAATTTAACAGGAATGAGGACAGTAAATAAAATTCACACAATAATCACTGTAAAATTTATTCATTAGTACTGACTTATTATAAACATTACAAAACAGTAGAAATAAGAAGTTAAATAAAATAAAAAATAGTACAAAATTAAATTCTATATAAAGTTCTTTGGACGGATAAAAAACTGAGCATGTTTAGGCGAATAAGTCTTAGTATAAGTATTTATTATTTTAGATATAGTTACAATATATATGTAAATGTGAAGGCGTTTAACATTTTATGCGTGACGTTCGCGACGATCCGGCTTCAAATCCAGTGAGTGCAAAGACCTTAGAGACCTGGAACGTTCGAATAACGACGGGTCCGTGTAAATTGGCTCGCTGCCGTCGTCGAACGCGTTCGCCAGACGACCTGATGATCCAGCCTCTTCTCCTATTTCAGTGAAATTTCTGCCTAATCCACTAAAAATAAATGATTTATAGATTAGTAAATGTAAATTAGTTAAATAGGAAATTAAGTCTTGTTTTACATTAAAAGAGATAATTAATTCATGGCGCAGCAGAGGCACATATGAGACAGTTTGTGGGTTCGTTTCCTACTAGGGGAAATAAAATGTTTAATAAATTCATTTCTTTGCTCCGGTGTCGAAGTAGAGCGCTGCGTTAAGTTCAACCTCGCAACACGCAGTGCTTCCAGAATTCATCGGAAAATGGGGAAGAGAGTCGGAGAGTCTTAACATTAAGTTCTCTGCGCCTACCTTGTGGTGTGGGGAATACAGCGTAAAGCAAAAAGAAAATAAAACTAATAAGTAATAAATACCTTAAAGAGAATGGTTTATGTAAATGTGAAGCGGAGAACAGAGAGGGTCGAGTGGGGCGCGGCGCGGGCGCGGCGGCTCGTGGCGCTGACACCTCTATGTTCTTGCGGACCACGCGCCAGTAGCGCCTGTGGATAGATAAAAGCAAATAGTTTTAGAGAAATGTTTTAAAAAAACGTTATAATTTTGTTTATGAAATGCTTATACAGTACACTGTACAGTTGACCAGTCGCGGCCGCCCTGAAGTTCGGCATTTTGGATTGTTTATTCGGGAAAGTAATATAAGGTATTAAAAGTAAAAACAATACTAAAAACTAGTCTGTGCAACCTTCTCATCGTTACAGCTACAATACGGTCAATATTGTATAATTTATAACTGTTACATTTTATCGAATTTGTTAGAATTTCGAATTTTGGTTTATAAAAATACATAAGGCTTAGTATTCAGATCGCTTGGACGATTTCAAAGAAGCGCGGGTTCTAGATCTGCTACTTGAATTTTTTTATACATTTTTCTATTCTTGGTGTGGATTAATTTTATAAACATTCAAACTAACTGATGCACTTGAACACAATTATATTTTTATTTGCGTTTCCTAGTCCCTATCTACAAAATGACCATCTAGTTGTTTAATAAATGAATGACTAACTTGTAGACGTATAGCGCGACGCACAACAGCGCCAGCAGCAGCGCGAGTAGCACGCACAACGCGGCGAGCAGCGCGCGGTAGTGTTGTGACGTCACGCACACGCCGGCCACCTCCACCACCACCGGTGCTGAATCTGCTGCGTTCTCTTCTAGCAGCTCGTTGCGGTTGTCGAACACCTGGTTTTTTGGGATTTTTATTTGAATGGAGTCGGCAGAGTCCTAATGTTAAAACACCACACGTCCACACTTTCCGGTGAATTTTTGAAGCATTGTGTTCAGTGGTGGAACTATACAACGCTTTTCTTTGATATACCAGAGCGGAGAAATAAATACGTTAATGAATAATAATTTACTCCACGGGGTGAGAATCGAACCTTCTAAAGTAGCAATTAAGATAGATATATACTTTACGACAAATACAGCTCAAATTTTATACTTAGTTCATTATAATACTATACTAACAATTAGATAGTAAAGAAGCTTACTTCAATCATTTTCCTAACATGGCTGGGCGTTTCTACTTCATCTTTCAAATATTTATCAACTTTAGCTTCTTCATACGACACTTTATATACTGACGCTTCACTCTTATTGTCTGTCTTGTTTGCTTTTTGATCATCTTCTTTGACTTCTGTATCTTCTATTTCGGTTGAGTTTACTTCTCTGCGTTTGCGACCAAATGAGGGTTCGGAGCGACCTGTGTGACTTGGACAATATGCCTGTAGAAGAAATATTATATATTTAATTATGTATATTATATTTTATTAATAATATGGTAAACTTTTACGACCAAAATAATTATTTGAATATTAATTTATATTTTTCTGTGTAGATTAGGATTTAACTCTACCATTTCTCGGATATTCCCGGACTATCTTTTCCACCTTCACGCTACACCCACGTCTGAAGATATCGCGTGTTGAAAGGAGGAACTCAACGCCGCGCTATGCCTGTATAGCAGAGCGAAGAAATAAAAGTGTTAAATAAGTATTCATTTAATAAATATAATAATTTCCTCAAGCGATAATCGAACCCACAACCTAACTGTGACTAGCCTCTTTAATAATATACTTAATATGATATATATAATTAAGTCTTGTTATTTATTATTAGAAATATGAATACAAACAAGGCATGTTTGTTTAAGCTGCACAAATACAGTTTATATTGAGATAACCTGGAGTTAACCCCAAGATATTACTATTTAGCATATTTATATTTTTATTAAGCCCAATTGACGTAAGCAGCTATCGTACGATGATAAGTTGTATTATGATTCTTGTTTTCTCATTGTATAGGGATGTTTGGATAACCAATTTATTTTACAGAAAATTTCATTTCTTATGACATATTCAAGTACCTACTATTAAATAAAAAAAACGGCTTTTCTGACAGAAGGAACCTAATGTTAAGATGCTCTGTTCTTCATATTCCGCCCATTTTTTGAGGCAGGAATCGATATAACAACCGTCGCGTTAACAATTGAACGCTGGGCCACTCCACCACGTCAGTCACGAATTGATTTAAGGTAACGCAAGATAGTAAAGTCGGATTCCACCCAAAAAGACTAATATCTTTGTTAAACTCTTATTATACGCTAGAAAACAGAAATTTAAACATTATTAACCAAAATTATAACAAACTTACCGGTTGGCAGCCATCTCGACACGTCCTAACAGTAGCTTCGAATACTAAGAAATTGGATTCGGGTATTTTGAACGCATTGAATCTAGCTTCAAGTGAATCACCACTACGACCTTTGTCCAGTTCAGGGAAAACATCTGGATCGACCGGACACCTTAAAACATAATTCAAACATTTCATTTATAATCCATAAATATTATGTTTATTATAAAATATTATACTAATTCTGGAAGTGATATTAATAACATTGCTAATAAAAATTCATGAATGCATAACCTCTTTAAAATACGTACTGACGGAGAGATTATTTGAAAAATTTTATATTTTACGTAAGCAAACGACAGAAAATTTTAAAAAAGACCTATTTTAATTGGCCATACTTACCCAACCCGATCGATGAGTTGAACAGAACGGCCAGAATAAGGATCTCTGGCTATCACATTAGTTGCAAATATATCTGTAGCATAATTATATCCGTCTTGGGCCTCCAATCTAAATGTTAAAGGATCGCCAACAGCAATGGTAGTCGTTGGTCTTCCTTGATATAGAATTAGTAAACGGACCTTCGAATTCAAGGAACTCTCCTCTGGTAGATATTCTATTGGTATCGGACTTCCGGACCTGTCGACCAAGTCATAGCCAAAACTATTGTTAGATTTAAGATTATATTGCTTTTTGAATGATTGGTACTTTGAATGAAATCTGAGTAACGAATATATTTAAAAAATATATAGATATTAATTAATTTAAAGTTTATAGAGAATAATGTTTCTTTTTAAATATATGGATGTTAATTAATTTAAAGTTTATAGAAGGTAAAATTTCTTACTAGAAATACACTGAACTAATTTTAAATTGTCCTAGCAACTGTAGAAAGTGAACTTAGATAGCTTTCAGACCAGTTAAACCAGATTAGGCTAGTAAGAGGCTAAGAGATTTCATTCAAAGTTCATCGTTAGTAGCTGTTAGTGAATAACAGCACTCAAAATCATAAAATATATTATAAGTCCCATACACACAAATATACCTACACGACTAACTAACGCCAAACAAAAACAAAATTCAACACACGAAAACCTTCATAAAAATTAAATTCGAAAACTAAAAAAGGAACACAAATATAGAGAGTATAATATTATACAGTAATTCAAAGAAACCTTAAAGCCCGAAATATTCTAGAGAAGCTCACATAAAACTCTGAAATCTCACACTCAAATGTAAATCTGTTAACTGTTAATCCTCACATTCACAAAATTTGCTGTCTATAGAAAAACAGGTATTAGATATACAATTAATAAATAGATATACAAATGATAATAATATTTTTCAGGTCATGGAAATGTTCAATGATTTTTTTCTTTTATCTTTTTCTTCTGTTTTTCAATAGACAATAAAGTTATATTAGAAATCTCACCCAGCCCCTATATAGTTGGATGTGACAACAGCTTCAGCGGGTCCTCGGAACAAGCATGTCAAGTTAAATCGTTTATCCCGCGAGGTTTGGACGTTGTCACTAAATTGGACTACTACTATATTAGTCATTGTATCTCCGTACTGCAAAAATGTATTAAATATTTAGGAAAAAAAACAAGTCGCATATAATATAAAGATATTATCCTTAGTTACTATTGAATTTCTATTATTACTATATCACTTTGATTTTTCCAACATAAAACATTTAATTTTCAAAATACATACATAAATACATAAATTATTAGAGAAAGAACTAAAGAAAACTGTATTGAAAGACGAGATTCTCCTCTCTGGCGATCTATATTCAATACAGACGCAATTGTGTAAAAAATTATATTAAAATAATATCAAACAAATAAAAATAACAAAAAATAAAAGAAAAACAGATAAAAAAAGCGACATTGGTCCGTGGAGTGTTTTGCTTATAAAAAGAAACTACATAAAACTTACTCGTTGCGTCCCACATTCCGGATAGCCGTGAGCCCCGGTTATCCGTAACACGTTGTTAGTACCGCCATTACCGCGGAAGAAGCATCGATCGTAAAACCCGTAAGTATACATCCTCCCGTAGAAGCCCTCGGGGAGTCGGAGCGTGAATTCCATGCCGTCTTCATTGCAAACTTGTGACACTACAAATATTTGATGTTATATTTTATTTCCATTTTTCTTGTATTAATTAAGTACATTTCAATCAAACCCTTTCATTTGATACCCATATTAGGTAGGTTATGCAAAAAAATGAAATTTTGTTGTAGCGGCCATTTTGAATTAATAACGATATTGATTATATGAAATTTCATTGCCGTCATCACTGAAGTCGTAAATCAAATCTTAGGTTAATCAGACACTAAGATGTAGTCCGAAATGAGCTTAAAAAATTCACATACGCTATAATTTTCTATATTAGTAACATTAATTACAAGATGGAGGAAATACGTCAATTTAAAAAAGTATTCACCATCCAAGCAATCATCAGCAATGCGTCCCAAAGCTCGTTCATAGAAATCGTATTCATTGGCGGTGTTGTCAAAGTGCGCGGGGTTGGCGGCGTCCAGCTCCCGCGTGTCGCGGTCACTTAGTTCACAGTTGTCACGCGGTTCTGCACCGTAAGCTCCTTCCCTGGAATGAATTGGTTAGTTAATACTACTATAGTTATTAAGGTAAACGTCACTTATAAAAAATATCAAATAAACTTCGATATCTGTTCGCAGACAGAGACCCTGGATGGTTTCCATGAGACGTGGGATCAAATTTCGATACGTTAAATTTTTTATACGTTTTGTAAATAAGTACACGCTTACCTGTAATTGAACGAACGGCAGATGAAATCCCTCGCTTCAATACACTCGCGCTGACAATGCGCTAGCGACTGAGCTGTTGTGAAACGACGAACGAACCGACGCTGCATCCTTTGTCTACCAACTTGTCTGAAACTATCCTCCTCACATCGGGAACCTTGCCATGGTCTTTGGCCTATTGGAGGTCGTCCTCCTATTGGTCCACCGATGGGTCCCCCTATTGGTCCACCAATAGGTCCTCCTATAGGACTGCCTAGAGGACCTCCGATATGACCACCGATACCATTACCAATGGGAATGCTTACAGGACCAGTTGCTGGCCCTATCGGTCCATCTGGCTCGTAACCACCATAACCTCCGCCTCCTATATGAAATGTTAGCTTTTAGTTTCCGAAACTCATCCTTACTCCTATGTAGTTTTCTAAAATTTTATTAATTTATAAAAACCAACTTACCTATCGGCCTATCTAAACCTTGTGGCGGATAGCTACCTCGGTAACCTCCAGGTCTATCGGTTGGTCGTCTCACACCGAATGTAGGCCTTGGTTCTATTGGATATCTAAGAAATAAATGCAGATGTTAAAATCAAAAATACACATAGATAATTTCAGCTATAGTACGCTGGACGAGTCGCTCTGCTGTATAAGTGTTTGTAAAGATTTTATTTTAGAAATTTTAGGAACTTATTTTTGATTATTATCTTCGCAAATGAACAATGCACAAAGATTTACAAAGCCTAGCTTCCAGCTGGCCACGACTAGTCGACCGCACTGTAAATAAAACATAAAAATTTTATACAAAAAATATACCTATCAGCTCCAGGACGAACTCCTCTATCTGGGAACCGATCGTTAGTTGGGAAACGATCACCAGAAGCAAAATCTGAACCATAATGACCGCCTCGTCCATAACCTGAATGAAAATTGATATATACAAGATAAATTATTTCACTAATAAAATTGTATAGCAAAATAGCACATTTACATGTTCCTTTTAAATATATTATTGTGAACGATATGCTTACCAGGATATGAAGATCCAGTCGGTGGATATTTATCATACAACTCAGGATATCGATCGCCACCCAATGGCACGGGATCACGATTTACACCAACTGGATAGCGATCGAACGGATATCGACCCCAATCATTAGTTCCGGGGTAGCGGTCCTGATCGTATCTGTCAGGATAACGGTTAAGCCATGGCCTGGGATATCTGTCCCTCTCAGGTATCGGATACCTGTCAGTCGGGTACCGTCCAGGTGGGAGCCTGTCAGGATAGACGTCTATAGGATATTTACTAATGGGATATCTGTCGGGAGGAGGATATCTACCAATGTCATTTGGAGAATCGTAAACAGGGAATCGTCCGTCTACTGGGTATCGATCTCGATCTGGATACCGGTCTCTATCCGGATATCTAGCGGGATATCTATCAACACCGGGAGGATATCTATCTGAGGGTGGAGGATATCGGTCGGATGGGAATCTGTCGGGGCCTACACCAGGTGGGTATCTATCTTCCGGATATCTGTCTGCTGGATATCGGTCGCCCGGGTATCTGTCCGGGTAGGGATCGGGGCCGGCCGGGTAGCGGTCGTCGGGGTACCGGTCCGGCCGCGAGGGGTAGCGGTCTCGGTCGCGATCGTCCTCGTAATAGCGATCGTCGTCCGGATAGCGGTCTACGCCGGGCGGATATCTGTCTCGATCTCCGTTATTACTACCACCTTGAAAAGTTCATGTTTTCATTAGTAAAAATAATATTTAATTTGGGATAGACTACTGAGGAGGTTCTCTACGTGCTATTTAATAAAAATATTAATTCTACATTTGTGTTAAACTATAAAAATAATCTACATACTTTCTACATACTACACTACAAAAAAAAATAAAACATATTTTAAAATTTACTTACAACCAAACACATATCTACCAAGACTAACTTAATAAAAAATATAAACACAGATAATATTCTAAACACTATTTTCATGCAATTTTCAATATTCTATGTATATATAAAAAAATTTACGAGTACGCAATCTATATAGAACAATTCCATGCCAATCGAACCTGATGAATTTGAACCCCAAGACGATTTCGATCCGCCTCCTGAACCCCCGGCGTCAGTTTCTCCACTAACTAGTTGATCTGACACAATAATTTTTGCCAATTTATTTCAATGCATTTTAGCGCTGTTTTCTCATTTCGAAATAGATTACGATATTTAATATTTATGTACCTATATATAAATAAAATACATATTCCAATTGATTTTGATCCACCCTTCATAATATATCTGTAACCCAATACGCAGTTCTATTTTCATACTCATTGGTCCCAACGTCACGTGGTTTAGTTATGCAAATTGACCACTTAAGGAGTACTACGCAAATATAGCTCTATAATAGCATCGGTTTAATGTTAGCCGTCGATCTTTATTGATGCCATCCGCTGGGACACCGAGCCATATGTAGAAATACATATACACGTCTATTCATATCAATACTTATTTCTACATATATGTATAGGTTAGTTTAGTCCAATTTTTTTTTAAGGCTGGCAAAGGAAAACTAGTGTTAAAACACTCTTTTCCTCACGCACCACCCAACTTCAAGGACTTGCGTGTGTGGCGGAACTCTACGCCGCATTTTGCCTTTTTATCAGAGCGAGGAAATGAAAACAATTCATTCTCGCAAGCAAATTTGTACCTACAATCGTTGCGATTACAGACAGAATAAAATAAAAAACAAATACTTATAAAAAAAACCATAAAATAAATAAGAAATATTGACTTACGCATAAGATTCTCGTAGTAATCGAAGTCCGGATCGTATAACAAACGCATGCCATCTTTTTGGTTGTATCTGCTCAACCTACATGTCCTTGCGCGATCGCTGTATACGGCTGACCTGTACACACATTCACACTTTCCTTGTATCGATAATGTACAGTACAAAAATTACCTCGAGAATATTTATTTACATATAATTCAATAAATCTTTGTTTATTAGTACCACCGATGGAAACAAATGTATGTCACGTAATCGGTCATTGAACTTAGCGATTATTATTAGTACTTACATTGCACATGGCGTTTGTCATATTTATTACATTTGTAAACACAGTCTAGCCATGCTAAATATAGATTATTACATCGTTTTGCATATTTTATAATAATTAACATTTATTTATTACATATGGAAATTCATTTAATTGCTTTAAACGTAATCTCATAATTCCTATGATATTTTTCTATAGACCTACAGCTTCTCCAAGGAGGCAGTTGGGGGGTACCTACTATTTATAAATACTGAAATCTGAAGCTATTTTTTTCATTATTGGCATTATTATAGCAAAGTAGGAACCTAGTCTAGTATTAAGACAACCCGTTTACAATACTTCCATTCTCCGCTTTCCACCAATTTGCGCATGTGCACCAAAAGTTAAAAAAGTATAATAAAAAAAACATTAAAATAAAAACAATGTAAAGAAAATCTTAAAATGAAAATTAATCTTAAAACAAAATTCTTTAAAGTGCTGACTTTATTGGAAACCCGTATCGATGTAGGTACTCGTAGTTATTTATAGAATTTTCTCAATCTCCGTATCGTATATAACACGTTATTGCACGTTTAGATTTAACTTGTTTATCTTTTGAAATATACTCGTACATAGTTTTAAAGTAGGACACGCAGTACGATAAAAAAGCACTTGCGTAAATACTACATTGATTAGCTAAAGGAAATTACCTACATACAATATTTTCAAGAAACTTTTGTTTTTCTATAAAATTCTAAAAAAATTTAAAAAATATATTGTAGTTTTAAACGAAATATTTGATGAGGTATCTGCTTATATGTACTCCAAAATGTATTTCATTCATTCATAAAAGATACGACTATCATGCGTTGTGGTATTGAGTTGTGGTATTGAGTTCAATGCCTCCAGAATTCGGCGAAAAGTGGGGAACAGCAGCGTATTATTTATTGTATAAATAATAGACGGAGTGTTTTAACACTAGCCCCCCAGGTTCTTTCTGCCTACCCTGCTAGGTATGTATGGAATACATCATGAAGAAAAAAGACACATCATGCTTATCAGATCAATGACTTATTTATATGATAGTTGCAATCGTAATCGACTAATGCTTTGCAGCATCTTCATAGTGTACAAAACGTCCATTTCCACCACCCACTTCATCTTAACCTAGAATAATAAAGCCATAAAAGATATGATACCTGCACTGAAAGCTGGTCTGCCGCAAGCACTCATCCAAACACTCGCTCAGCGACCTTCCCGTGATCTCAGAGTGGAACTCCCCCGTGATTCGGCTGTTCCGGTACCTCTGGAAGGCGGTGTCGGGGCGGCGGCCCGGCGCGAACAGGTGTGACGTCACGCTGTTGTCCGGGTACTCGGTGCCGCGAGCTGTCACCCGGTGAGAGACTGATCATTGCGGGAGAAACCTTATTGTGGCTTTATTAGACTTAGTTTATGTTATATTAGTTTTAGTCGGTTTATATTACTTTTAGTCAGTTTATATTACTTTTAATTAGTTTATGTTATATTACTTTTAGTCAGTTTATTAATAGTTTTGAGTATAATGTTTGTTAAGCGAAATTAAAGTGCAGTGCAAAATATTTATTTTGATCTTAACTGTGTTTATTTGTTCTGCTTATATTTTTCGTAAACATAGTTTATTTTTAACGTATGAATAGGTGTTATTGTGTTTATTTATTTGTATTTATTCATTAGATAATATTACCTCCTTTGTACGTTAGTTGACTTAAAAAGGGATATACATATATATATGAGATTGTTTGAAAAACAATATTATTGTATATTATCTTGACATACTACTTACGATTATCTAAACAAACGAGATCGTAGAAGTGGTGTGTGGGCGATGCGCTCACAGTCACGTCGTCCTTTTGAGAGACCGAATCTTCCTCAGATAGCACGCACTGGCGGGTCATTGCGTCGTGCTCGATGGAACGGCAGAAATATCTGATATGACGCAAATATAGCACAAACTTTTAATGGACTAGTAAAATTACTCAATTTTCATTTATGTTACTTTATTTATTGAAATTTAAAATGTTTTTAAATATCACTATCCTAAGAATCCGACATCCGATATCTTTTCATACATATTCAAAAGGTTTACGTTGAAATTCTACCTAATGCAAATAGTTATTTAGAAAATATATAAGGCATATAATTTCTTAAAATCAATTTTGTACAAATCTAAGCACGAATTAATTTAAAAAATATGTACATTATTTGTGTATAATATTAAAATACTGTTTATTTTAAGATTGTTATTTAGATGAAATATTAAAACACATTGAACAGAATAAGAATTAAGTAACTAAACATAATAAATGAAATCTTTTATTGAATTACTTACTTTTCAGCACGCACACACATAGATTGACATTCATCGAGAGTCATATTCGAGAAGACATCAGCTTCGAAAGGTCCTCCGAGACGTTTGTTCTCCTCCTTAATGAAAACAGCGAGGCCATCACAGCGGCGCTCCGCTATACGAAATTTAATACATAAATTAAAATTAAAATAACTTATTTTCAGTATATTGAAATAAAAAAAATTGGATTATATAACTTCTGAAATAAATCTTACCGTTCAGACATGTATTTTCTAAATAATCAGCATTATGGTCATCTTCCAATAATTCTGGATGTGTCCTTCTGGTGAACCTGCTTAGAGAACAAGTTCTCAAAGCAGAATCATAAGTAGCTGACCTACAAACGAAGCTGAATTCACCCAAGCATTTGTCCTCACATTCTGTTCTATTAGCGACCATTATTTCTTTGAGATCTGATGGCGGTAGCTTTAGTCGTTTACGGGCATGGCGTTCGAAAACGTATCGACGTGATGGACATTCACGTTCTGGACGATTTGCTGTAAATAAATTTACTAGTAGGTATATTAGGCACCTAGGACTGGTGAAATATTCTTTATTTTTAAGGGTCACGCTGCATATATCAGAGCAGGCAGAGAACCTGGTGTTAATTCACTCCGTTCCCCATTTTCTGCCTTTCCCATGTGCACATGCGAATTTCCACTTCCCAGTTCCACATTTCCAATTTCCAGTTCCACTAGGATTAAAAGTCCATTTTAAGTCCCGGGAACAAAGGAGAGAATCGGGAGAACTTGTGACCCTCGTACCAGGGACTAAAAGCGAATTTTTCATCGATTTCGTATATTAAAAAAATATATACGAATTTATTTTGAAATATAAGAAATACATTAAATGTAAGCATGTGTCGTCTCAATATCGATATGAACATTAAACAATAAGCATTGTTCGCGGGAGGTGTCGTGATAAGAATGATTGATGCATTTTTATAGAGTGATTACATTAGCGTGAAAGTAGGTGCCTATCAGAGCATTAACGAAGCATAAATCCTTTAAATTTGCAATTGATTGCAATTGATAAAATATTTATAGTAGCGAAAATCATATTGTTATATCAAGACATTCTGGCAAAAAAGATAAAAATGATTTAGGTTTAGTATAATATCAATATAGGCCAACTGATATACTCAACTTTATATAATTTATTTCACCGCAATAATGGGAGCAATTAAAATAAAATCAATTAAAATAATGCATAGTCATTGGAAAAGTCAATTTAGTTAATTATGCTACCTAAAAGACAAACAAAAAATAAACTTTACTGCTTACTAAAAGGAAATTAGTTTAATATTTTAAAAAAATAGACGGTATGGCAAATGTAAATAAATGTTGGTACAACAATGGTATATATAACGAAATGAAAAAATACCTACATGTGAGACAGATTTCGTTAAAATGAACGCTATTTGGGACAATCATGAGCGTCCCGATGCCCTCAGGTGCAGCCTGTTCCCGTGTCAGGTAGCAAGTAGACTCCTCATATTCAGGTTCTGGGCTAAAGGCAGCGATGCGGGCCCCAGGTTGAAAGTCAATAGAGTTACAAGTCCTGACCAAACTATTTCCAGAGCGATCACGCAAACATAAGTCCTGACATTTTTCAAGAACTCGAAAAGGGGGGGCTGTTTCACGTATCTTAAACAGAAGGAATTTATCAGAGATAATTTAAGTATTAATAATGTTTAGTAATATTTGGTATACATGAAACCTTATTCTTCATTTTATTATTCTTCACTTACCACATCATCATCAAATCCATGCAGCTGCTGATTCGGTAATCTCTCATACATAACACGCCCCATTCCTTGGTTACAAGTAGTTTGAGCTGTAACCGGAAATAAAGTATAATTGGATAAAAAAAACCATCTTCAGACTGTATCCCGCACAAAACCGCGTATGCAGAAGGAACCCAGTATTAAAACACTCCGTTCCTCATTTTCTGCCGAATTCTGAAGGCATTGCATGTTGACTCGTTGAGTGGCGAAACTCAACGCCGAGCTTTGCTTTGACACCAGAACGAAGAAATGGAAATACAAATCTAAATAAATATTTAATTCCCTCGAGTGGGGATCGAACTCACAACCAATCCGTTTACAGCTACACTGGCCTTAATTAGACCCAAACCCACTCAACATACCATTAGCCATAGTGAGCATAGTGAGAGCAGTGAAGGCGTGCATGACGCTCGCCCCCCGGGGCTTCATCTTCTTGTTTCTAGTCTTCGCGTCACCGACGTCGCATAAGGTTCTTGCAATATAAAACGAAATATATATAAATTTGATAAATCTTTAAATCTTAATTTAATGGCATTTTTTTTAAGTTAATTGATTAGATTGCTTTAATAAATTTCGTTCTATTAGTATCGTATTATGTTTAATTTTCAAATTCAAATTCAAATTCAAAATATTCTTTATTCAAATAAACTTTATAAGCACTTTTGAATCGTCGAATGTACATGTCAACAAAAAGCTACCACCGGTTCAGAAGGCAGTTCTGCTGAGAAGAGCCGGCAAGAAACTCAACAGTTGCTCTTTTCAAAGTCTATGGTATATTTTACTATTACATTAGCTGGCAGCTATCCTGCCTGACATTCAATAGACATTAATTCCATACATGTTTATCCTCTAATTTTGTAACAATATCTCGGTACTTCAAGGTTAATCTAAGTTAGTAGAAGATAAAGATATATAATTAAGGGTAATGAACCAAAAACTGTGATATATTTGTCTTTGTTTATCTGTAACAGAAGTACTCATCCTACAATATCAATATTTGAATAGAAACGTCAAATAACGAACAAAACAAGAAAAGCAAAATACTAACATTTATTTATCAAGTAAATAAGCATAAGTATACTATTTTATACGAAAGAAAATAAGTATAAAAATCATTTTTTTCAGCTTCACACTGTATCCTGAATATAGCAGGGTATGCAGGAGCCTAGTATTAAGACACCTCAGTCACTGCCCTCTTTCCGCCGAATTCTGGAGGCATTGCGTATTGAGTGGTGGAACTCAACGCCAAGCTTCGACACTAGAGCCAAGAAATGAAAATATGAAATTTCATTTGCTGAATGGGAATCGAACCCACAACCTGCCCCTTGCGCCACCACTGCCCTCAACTGCTAGAACTATATACTTTGTCTCATATATTAATGTCATACACAAAAATCTTAAAGCCATACATTACATACATTTTCATACAAATTTTCTATACGTAGAAAATATTAGAATATGACACATAGACATGAGTACGATGCAAAATCATCGGTTGGCTGCTGGCTATGAATGTGGGGACAATCGGGAGCAAGGTTGTATAAATATTTTGCTTCATGAAACATCAAATATCTACAATATAAACATATATAATTGTCTATATGTATATTGACATAGCTTTCATAGCAAGGGGGTTTTTTTGGAAATAATCCTCTATAGACATTTTGTTCACGCTATACTTCACACAAAGCAGGGTAGGTAGGTAGAGGGAACCTGAAAACCTAGTGTCAAGGCACTTTGTTTTCCACTTTTCACCAAATTTGAAGGCATTGCGTATTGAGTAGTGGAACTTAAAGCTGCGCTTTTGCCTCGTGACCAGAACGAGAATATTAAAATGTGAAATATTTCATCTCCTTACTTCCGACAGTTAAAGATTTTAATTTTAACTTACTCCAAATAAGTAAATTTAATTATTATAGGAAATATATAAAAAAAACTCGATAAATTAAATTTAAATAAACAAACAAAGTCTAGTACAATGCAAACCTATACAACTATAATTAAACTACAGTATGATATTGTCAAATAACGGGATTCAAAACCGCAAAGCAATATTATCAGTCATATCACAATGAAAATAATGACTGCCAGTCGTATTTACTCTTATTTGCCATTAAATATTGACATATCATGTTTGCAACAAAGGATTACTGATTTATATTTTAAAAACGAATAGAAAACATACTCGTATATTACCTACAGGTACAATTGAAGTACTGTTAGGTTTTGTTGGAAATAGATAGCTATAATCATTACAAATTGCTTATTATAATTAATTTTAAATGGAAAGCTTCAATTGCAGCTATTAGTTGCAATGTCTGTCGATCTAGTGCTATATGACATTGTCATTGAATATTAATTTGAATGTGCCAGTTTGTAAGGCAGTATGATAGCTTAGAAAGTGGAAGGTGTTAAATGAGGAATTTTATAAGAGAAGCAAAAATCCTTGAATTGTTTATACTAAATAATCTTATATAGACATTTTTTTGGTCCACTATACCCTGCACATAGCAGGGTAGGCGGAGGAAACCGGGGTGCCTAATGTTAAGAAATTAAATTGTTAAATATTTTATCACCTTAAAAGGAAATCGAACCCACAACCTGTACCATTTACACACTTGTGCTTCTGCGCCACTACTAGCCTTAACTACATTTTTTTATGAAATCCTTACGGAATTTGGTTGCTTAGAATAAATCACTTAGTGATAAGGCCATCTTTGTGAATTTTATCTTACGATTGAAATGTATTGTATCTTTTCAAGAGTGCAATAAACACTTTTAATCTTATCTTACCTTATTTCATTTAAATATTTGATTTAATACATATTAAAAATAATACCTAAAATGTATACAACATAGAACTAAGATGATTCACGAATATTTTGAATAACAATAAACACGAAAATAAAATTGAAATCTACATGACAAAGGCGTGAAGGACTGTACGTACTAAAATTTTGGCGTTTCCAAAAATTGTGCCGTTGGAAAGCGGATGTCTATTTCCTGTGCTTTGTGGCTGACCGATGTCCTCGTCAGAGTCATCTATCTGGCTAATGACGTAGCCTAAATTTCAAACAGTTATCTGTATCATCGCTGGCTAGCTTAATATTACCTTTATTAATGACTAGTGTGCCCGCTTGAAATAGAAATATTAATAAAGAAATTGAAAACTAAAGACTCAGTCAATTCAGTAAAACAGTTGTATAAAATTACTGTTACGGCAATTAACAAATTTGTAGAACTAAGTACTTTAAATTGACATAACTTTTTTATTTATGAACCGATTCTAATAAAATAAACCCTATATGTTTTCGTAAGCCAGAATCCAATAGTGAAAACCGCATCTAAATCAGTTAAGTCGATTCTGAGATTAGCGATAACAGACGCACAAGACAAACGGACAAACAGACAAAAATTTTAAAAATCATGGTTTCATCGATTAGGTTAATAAAGGTTCCCAATAACATTTTTTTTAAATATCTATCTTACGATTTTATTATAAGTATAGATATAGATTATATTGGTATCATCAATGATTATTGGGATTTATGAGGTGCAGTGACACAAGCGTAAGGTTGTAAATGTGACAGGTTGTGGGCTCGATTCCCACTGGAGGAAATGAAATATTTGATATTTTCATTTTGTCGCTCTGGTTTCGAGGCAAAGCGCGGAGTGTTTTAGCACTAGGTACCCTCTGCATAATCTACATGCGGGATACACCTTGAAGATGAAAAAAAAGATTATTGCAATCAATTATCAACTTATGAAAAGAAAGAATAGAGAAATGTAAGATTTATGTATTTTATAATCTAAACTAGTGGACCCGGACGCGGCTACGCCTGCTTGAACTATAAGAATATTTTCGCGTCGGTCATACTCATACTATGTTGCCCGTAGGCTAGGTCATTTCGAATCAGTGACATCTCCTTAATTATTTATTAGAATGTTATACAGTAAACTATCATTTCAATCTAGATAAAATGTTAAGAGTGACTCTTATATTTATTTTCATAAGGATGAATATCAAAATGTCGCGGTAGCGGTCGCGTAGCGACGACGGTTGTTATTAACATGGCAGAATAAATTGCATGTCAAATTAGAAAGTACTTTAAAATATATTAGTATATATGTGTAATGTAATGTTATATAGTCTATAGCACTTCTAAAGAATGCAGCTTTCATACAAAACAAAAACAAAATAAATCGGACCAGTAGATCCAAAGATCTTAGCGTTCAAACAAACAAACAAACAAACTCTTCCGCTTTATTATATTAGTATACATAACATATCTCTTTAAAAAGGAAACGAGTCTTAAGATTTAAAAACTCACCTAAGGAAAACGCAAACTTTAGATTTATAGTACCATAATATAAAATTTAAAAAAAAAAACAATTCTTGCTAATATTTAACGTTGACGAGTAAATTATCTTTACTTTCTCAATAAGAAGTGCAATAAATGCCATATGTAGATAAAAAATCCTTTGTTCATATGCTATCTCTTGCTGATGATATGAAAAAAATAATCAATAGAATACTTGAAACGAAAAGTATTTCTATAGCATTTCCTCCATGCGGAAACCAATTCATCAAATACTTAACGGGACTCTTTCATGACCGATCACGCACAACGATGGTGTGAAAACTGTTGACCTATTGTAAAAAATGGGATTGGCTAGGATGGGCTCGTGGGAAAGTGTATTTACTGTTATCCCTATCCTTTCGCAATACAATATAAATTAACTGTATTGAAAGTGCTTTCAACAAGGAAAAAAGGAGTTAATAAAGGTGCATGTACCTCTGTTAGTTACTTTCTTCTTATCAATCTATACTTATAATAAAATCGTAAGTGGATCGGTGTCTGTACTTGGAAGATATTTAAAAAAAATGTTATTGGGAACCTTTTATAGCCTAATAGAACCGAAAACAATGATTTTTAAATTTTTTGGCTGTTTGTCTGTGTGTTTGTTATCGCTAAACTCAGAATTGACTAAACCGATTTAGATGCGGTTTTCACTATTGGATTCTGGCAAGCTTCAGAAAACGTATAGGGTTTATTTTATTACAATCGGTTTATATATAAAAAAGTTTAGTCAATTTAAAGTATTTAGTTCGACAAATTTGCTAATTGTCGTAACAGTTGTTTTAATATAACTGTTTTACTGAATTGACTGAATCTTTAGTTTTCAATTTCTTAATTAATATTTCTATTTCAAGCGGGCGTAGCCCCGCACGGGCCTACTAGCATTGCATATATTGCTTTGTCACTATTGGATAGATAGATTTGGTATGTGTAAACTCGAGATCTTATCTCGAGATAACCTAGTATTAAGCTGACACTAATTTCAAATATTCAGGTCTCTAAAGTACAGAAAAATTAAAGCTTCCAAATCAATGCAATAAATAGATATAGCATTTATGTATTGTTTTTGATGTATTTTGTATGAAATTGGCCGCGTAATCAAAGCCTGTATGTAGTAGGTATGTAGGTAGGTAGATGCGGTATGTAGTAGGGTTAGTAAACCAAAAACTATTACAATACCTTTTTTATAAATATATTCTTTTATTTTTCTTGTATCAAATACAAAATTATTATTAATATTACTTGTTAAATGACAAGCACATAATATCAGTAAACAACAATTAATTAAGGAAAATATTATGTATTTAGTATTTCCTTTAAAATGATTCCCACTTAGAGTGCATGTGCTCTAGTTGCATAATAAACGCTTTGGTATAATGCGTAGTATATGAATGGCTAATCACAGTTCTCAGTCTAATTACAAATTTAATGGCTTTGTACCATGAGCTGATAAAATTGCTAATATGCTACGAATATAGAAATATTACATAAAAGATTATTTCTTTAGTTTACTTTGTTCGCTGGCCAACTGAAGCTGAAGAAGATGGTTTATCAAGTGGAGTTGGTTTACCAACAAAATAATGTGAAATTCTTCCTTTTCTGGTTAAAGGACTTATGATTGATTTGCAACGCGTAGTCGAAACTACTGGCCATACAAAGCTGAAATTTATATAATGTAGGTTTCTTTACGATTATAGGAGAGCACTAAGAGAAAATCTACTGAAACCAAAAGCTTCAGATTATAAATTACTAGTTATTTCCACCTCACATAAGTACTAGTGTTTTACTAGTAACTTACTAGGTTGGTCTCATTACTTCACATATGGCTAAAGGAAATGTGAAACTGAAATAAATATACTCGTATATATACTTTTTTAATAAACCTTGACATGAAATTGGGCTCGCCAAATAATAGCTGAGTATTATTTGTTAAAGCAAATAGTCCTTTACGGTGTAAAGTAAACGCTGGAAGATTGGCGTTACAGGAAAAAAGCTCTATCGACTGGAGATATAGTAAAAAAACTGGTCAATGCGAGTCGGACTCTTACACCGATGCTTCCGTACTAATTTCAGGATAGTAGATCAATGATAAACTTAAGTTTGCGGATTCTCATTTTGTCTGAAATTAATTACAAATAAAAGTTTGTAATCATTTTTTCTGTGAAATAATTATAAACTTTTAGTTTTCGGGTTTTTTTCTTTATATATATTTTAAGTTCTCATTTCGTACCAAATTTCATAATCCACGGGAAGTATAGATTTTGATCGGTCCGATCGAGAAGGTCCCTATAGATTTTGATTATACTGAGAATTTCATACAAAATGAATGTGTTGCATTAGAAGCTTGATATTTTCTGTACTTTAATGGACCATAATTTCAGCTCTACACAATCTCAAGATAAATGGTCTGGACAGACGATCAGACGGACGACAAAATAATCCTATAAGGGTTCCGTTTTATTTTATGAGGTACGGAAGCCTATAAATGAATAAAGTTATCATAAAAACACGCTTAATTATAATTGCTTAGTAGAATATTAAAAACATCCGTCATAACAATTTAAACAATCAATAGGTACTACGCCTGTCTGTAGAATCGATAGTCTATCCAAATTCTGTTTTAACTCATAAAAATTAACTTATTTATATCATTTTATTAACATTTTGGAATAAATTAATAATAACTTTAATACTAGATATTAAATGGAGAGGAGAAAATTATTACTAAGAAGAACGGGAAGTAAATATGTGGCATTGCCTTTTACAATATGTAGACTTAGGCGTTGCAAATGCAAATTATTGTATTGAATGTAGTGAAAAGTATATTCGTAAAGTACATCAATAAATCACTTGAAAACCAAGAAATTATATATACATAGTATATTTTAAAATACTGCTGGTATTAAAATTATAGCTGGTATGTAGGTTCAAATCCGACTTGAGATATTTTTTATATCCTATATCTTATAAAACAAAGTCGCTTTTTGTGTCTGTCTAAACTTTCTAACTCTTCTTCTTCTAAACCACCTAACGGATTTTGATGCGGTTTTCATCATTAAGTCGAATATTTCTCAGGGAAGGTTTATATATAGTTTATTATTTGTACATTCTTATGTAAACTGACATAAATACGATAAATGTGTATAAAGTCCTACCCGTTGAGACACTTTCGCGCATGCGCTGCTTTAATGGTAAGTACTACATGAAAAAAATGTACTGGAGTATTTTTCCTCTTAATAAGATCTACAAAAAAGTTCGCGACAGCATATTCGTATCTTTTAAGAATAACGTGTAGTGATCATATTTCTGTCTAAAAATAGTAATTTCAATATATTTTTTATTGTGAGGGATATTTTTCCATAATGGTATTAATCCTTATCCTTTAAAATACTTTATTAAATTTCTACGTTAAACGAAGATAAAATTTACTTTTTACGCTATTTCGAAATTGCGAATAGTTTTAGAGAAAAACGCATTTAATTGTTAACACATCACGCCGTTCACACATCGGCTGTATCGAGTCAAGTTTCACTTATCCCTTACTCTCAGCATATAAATAAATATATTAGTTACGTTGGCCATTTAATGTAGATCAAAACTGTCTTTTACTGTTTTTCATTTTAATAAGTTCTTTAGAAGTTGTTACAATATCAAAAAATCCGTGCTGCGAAACGCGCCCCGCGACGTTTTGCTTATACAAGCACGTCCGCAGCGCCCGCCTTCCTTACACGCATCGGTGGTTCAGTGGTAGAATGCCCGCCTGCCACGCGGGCGGCCCGGGTTCGATTCCCAGCCGATGCATTCTATTTAATTATCCTCACAGGCAGCCATGTAGTGCTTGCTTTTCATCAGGGGCAGAATATCCTCTTCAGCATTAACCACAAGCTCGAAAAAAAAGCGCGAACGCGATATATTTGGTTTCATATTTTTTGTAGTAGTTATTAGCAGATAGGTTTTTGTTTATAATTTCTTCCGTTTAAAAACAGTCATTTAACTATCTAAAAATAGTCATTTAAATATATTTTAATAAGTACTTGAAAAGATTAGTAGCAGATTTAAAATTACGGTACCTACTAAAAAATCCTTGCTGTGTAAAAACAATTGGAAAATCCTTATTGAAACTACGAAAATGCGGGTTGCATTAGGGTTTAATTAATTTTCAAATTATCTTAAGTGTAAAAGCGGGCGAAGCCGCAAGAGGGTCGCTAGTCTATAATAAAAATAAGAGTTTCTTTAGCCTGGTTAGACAAAAAGACATTGGACATATATTAGCTATATGATGAAGACAGATGAATAAAATAGTTATTTTAGATCCATTCCGTGTTAGGTGCTGGTTTTAATCTACATTAAATTATGTAATTACATTTTAAAATTTTAATCTGCCAACGAATATTTAAGCGTCATCAATAATATTTGAACTAATTATGTCTTTTTTAAGTGTAAAAGCCTTCAAAAACAAATGACTTAAACTTAAACATGTAAGTATATAAGTTCAGCTACTCACTTAAGCTTTTCAGAACGGGCGCGTAGCGTTACGTAGCACTTTGAAACACAGCGTCCAAATAAAACAGTCCACTCAAGTACAAGCCTGCGGGCTCACCACTGGACAGCCGAAACCAAATTGTGGATATTTCTACACCATAATTCAGTTAAATTACATCAAGGGGGGGACTGACAATGGGAGAACAGTACGAGCGAATCACACCAACGACACGCATGGCTAATTTTCCATAGATATGCTGACACCGGTGACCGAACTGAAATCATCATACATGATAGCTGCTAACCACGCTAACAGTTCAATGCTTTTGGAGACGATGTTGCATATTAGATAATGCTTTTCTAATTGTCTGTAGGTGCTTGTTGCCATAAATGTATCAATTCGAAGGCGTTGATATGGTCAGTCGTGATTAAAGTATTACAAAGTTAAAATCAAATAATTAATTCGATATTTCAATATGTTCTTTATATGAAAATTAAGTTTTAGATATAATTTTATTTATATTAGTAACGAACAAAATATTTAAACATAAATTCAGTGACCCCAAACCGCGCGCTTTTCCGGAAGCCGGACACAAAGGCGTAGCGTCGCGCTCTTTCAATATGGCGGCGTGCCGGCCGTGTTCCCGCCAAATGCATCCACAGATTATAATCGTATTAATTACATGATCATATTGTTTCTGCCATGACCTTCAGCGCGGTCATATACGTATGTTATATTATATCAAAGATCTATAATGTTGTTCGCAGGTCGGTCGGTCGGTTCACAGATTTTATTAAATGACAACGTAATGCTTATTTAAATACACATGGGATCATCCCACACGTATACTTATCAAAAATCACAAGGTTGGAAATACAAAATATATGAACTTTTTTTTTTCTTTTATAACCAGTGAATTTAAGGCCAGGGAAATTAAAATAAACGTTTTTATTTATTTTTTTAATATCTATATAGCTAGTAAAATAATTATTATAGTCAATTAAATTAAACAAAAATAATGTAATACTAAAAACTTAACTAATATTTAAATTTGAAAAAAATTATTTGTGTTATAATTAGTTTGTTTGCATTTCAAAATTATAGGAAAAGTGACTCTTTAAAGGATACATAGCCAATATATATATCACGTTGCATAAAATCCACTAGCCAAAGGAATTTAATGTACATATGTACATCCAATAAATTTGTTATATTAAAAGAAAAAAAGTCTAAAATATAAAACAAAAATTATCTTTTCGACATTTTTTACAATAACTGTCCGAAAATAACTGTCCGAAAACCTTAGAAACAAAGGTCATATTGTTTTTATATTTCATCAAAAAGTATTTCATCTAACAATAACTTTTTGTAAGTTAATTCCTTCTGTCAATACACTTAGTTGCGCTCTTTATTGAATCTCGTATCTCTTATAACACACATGTACAGCAGATTAAAATTGCTACCTGACGTGCCGAAAACTATTATCACTTAAAAAAAATCAGACTTGTTATAAATAAAACGCTTTTGTACTCTTTAATATCAAATGCAGTATCTCCTAAGCAATCTATTATCTTAAGCAACGTTTTGTAATACATATTTTAAAATTTAAACAATATATTAATCCTACAAAACATCATATAATACATGTATTATATAATATAGTTCTAATAATATAAAGGCTAATCAACTTAAAATAACATATGTATATTTGTGAGGCCGTCGTGGCGCAGCGGCACAAGGGTGTGACTGTAACGCGACGGTTGTGGGTTCGATCCCCACTCGAGGAAGTGAAATGTTTATTTACGTTTATATTTCCATTTCTTCGCTCTGGTATCGAAGAAAAGCGCGGCGTTGAGTTCTGCCACACAACACGCAATGCTTCCAGAATTCGGCAGAAAGTAGCGAACAGAATGTCTTAACACTGGGTTCCCTCCGCCTGCTCTGTGCGGGATTCAGCGTGAAGCTGAAAAAAAATGCAGGTATATATTATTTACGATTTTCGTATAAATGTAGGTCTACGCCTTTTATGCAACGTGATCGCTTTACATTTAAAACTACGATCAGGATATCACATGATGATCATTATCATGCAGTATAACATTCGGGTCACAGTTATCGAAACAAACAACTGTTTATCCGACATGAATGTCAATATAAGATAATGTACATGTATTAAATGTTATAAATAGATATTGTAAAGGCTTATTCTATTACATTTTCTATTTAAAAATAATTATTTACATATTTAATCAGCCATTTATCTGAATAATATCAATCAATCAATCAAATCAGCCTTTTCGGGTCCACTGCTGGACATAGGCCTCTCCCAGGATGCGCTACAGCTCCCGATCCTCCGCCTTCCGCATCCAGTCGAAGCCAGCAGCCTTCTTCAGGTCGTCGGTCTATCGAGTTGGAGAAGAATAATGTATCTACTTCAAATTTCAAAATCGGCTATAGAAACCGTGAGTGCGTAACGTGAAGCATATGTAAATATGAAATAAGCGACAATGACCAATGCTTACATTTTTTTTATCTATGCATAATATATGCAAAATGTAAAAAAAATCTTAAGTTATCATATCCAAATCGACTAAGACGCTTGTATACTTACTTCCTCATACTTGAAGCATAATGACATTTTCATCCTCAATTTTATTTGTAGATGGAGAATTGTCAGTGACAGACAGAGCGAGTGATTCTCCTTAAATATTCACATTTCGTTTACCTTGCTTAAAAATTAAATTTAAAGCATTGCTCAATATTTTCTTTATTATTATGACAGTTATTTAAAGAATTTATAAAATGCAAATTTTATGAATTGCTGAAGATGGGTGTTAAGACACATCAATCTCCACATTTCCCCCGAATTCGTAACAAACGATGAGAGAAACGGACGGAGAAATTATATAATTAATTCTTCCGAGTGGAGTAGAACTCACGACCATAGCCTGTACAGCACTCTGTTCCACTGCGCATTCAAATCTATTTTACTTTCGCTGATTGGTGTTGGATTCCACATTAATTTAATTTTAATTTAAATTATAACTAAAGAGACTCGAGATCCTGCAGTCAAACTCACAAAGACTTTTGCAGGACCCAGATTAACTTTTTATGTATTGTTAATTGTTACTAATAAAATAAAAAAAGCAAAAAGTAGAGAATGGAATGTATTGGCATTAGCTCTCTCCTTGTTCCGCTTACTGTGGTAGAAACATGTTGAATAAAAATACAACAAAGACTTCTGTCTTTCGTGAAAATAAAAAAATATATTTAATAATACCATTATTTTTAGGTCGCTTCACTTTATACCTGTACGTGGTATTGTTCGGTAGGTTCTTACAATTTATTATATGGCTAAATATAATGTAAAAAAAGTATGCTGGCTATTATAATAAATATATATATTGGATTTAAAACGACAATATTTTTTATACAATATTGACGTCTTAAATCCAAAATGTAGTAAAGAAGTTAAGCAAGAAGTGATAAAGCTTTTGTTAAAATAAAATATACCAAAACAAAAAAAAATCATTGCAATCATTATTTTATAAATTAATCAATTCATTCATTGCAATTATTGTTTTATCAATTAATGAAAAAGAGCTTGACACAGTATCCCGCACACAGGCAGAAGTAACCTAGTGTTACGATACTTCGTTCAACTCTTTCCATCAAATTTCGAAGGCATTGCATATTGAGTGGCAGAACTCAACCTCGCACTTTGCCTCGACGCCAGAACGAAGACATAAAAACAATAATTTTTCTTTTCATTGACTTGAATGGGGATTGAATCCACAACCAGTTGCGTTTACAGTCACACACTTGTGCCTACAAACCTCTGTCAAAAGGTGTGGTGGAATTGACAATTATCGTGTCAAAATATGTATCTACAGTTATAAAATAGTTATATACTGTAGTTATAAAAAAAATTATCAAAACCGGTTCACCCAGTCAAAAGTTATGAGGTAACAAACACAAAAAAAAACAAGTACAGTCGAATTGATAACCTCCTTTTCTTACAGAAGTCGATTAAAAATAAATATTAATTCACACAGTTCTTTATCAAATGTCATTTACATACAAACATCCAGACAGAGTTATTATCAAAAGTCTACATACATACATACATATTCATTTGAACAATGATAACAAAATATTTATATTTAAGTCAAATGTTGTTAATGTCTAAATAAAATTTGTTATTGATTACAGAAGAGCTTTACTTACGTAATATTATAAATGGTAATATATAATCATACATACTACGAGAGTTCGACGGAAAGTGGTGAACGGAGTGTCTTAACACTAAGTTCCCCCTGTCTATATGGGTATACGGGATGCAGCGTGAGACTGAAAATTGTGATATTAAAGAATATCTTCATCATTTTTCCTTTTATATTAACTTTTTCATATAAGTGTTGAGATTTCATTGCATTAATCTTAATACTCCGATGTTCTGCTTATAATATTTCTATAGTTAAAGAGATCCTACAGAGGAAAAAAGAAGATTCTGAGGGGGTCAGAATTTCATTTTTATTCTGTAATAGAGTGTCGATATTCATTATACAGGTACACCACCTGATATTTTAATATTATATGAAAAAAGAAACATATAATACATACATAAAATTTTAATAAAATATTTTAGTACCAAAACAAACTTTATTAAAACAAAAATCTTATATTACGAAATAATAAAAATTTCTTTGAAAATATGTTTATTATTTTCTGTTTTTTTCACCTACTTCAAATAAAAGTGCAAACGCAGTACGACGTCGTATGTAATGAATGAATCATTTTAACGAAGTCCAAAACAAATATATTATTATAACTTTATCACGTGTTTTACACATGTTCGGTTATCAACAACCGTCGTATCATGTTATTTTAATAACTCTAGCTAACGTTTATATTTATATAAAATAAGTTATTAAAATATTTTATGAGGCCGTCTTGGCGCAGCGGCACAAGTGTGACTGAAACGCGGGTTCGATTCCCGAATACCTTGAAAAATTTGGCGGAAAGTGGGGAACGAAGACTCTTAACACTCTCTTTACATATTTAAAGGTCATGTCAAAAACGTCTTTCTTTTGCTATAATATTTTATTATTGTTTAATTATGTAAGTTTATATTTTTTTATTTATTTTGTTTTATTTATATATTTATATAAGCAAATTATTATGTAATATATAACATGAAAGTTTTAATTAGTTTATTATACATTCTAGTGAACATTTGTACACTAACCTAAAATCCTGTGTTTTCTGATCTTTTTATAGTAGGGGTTGCCTGGAAAAGATCATTAGTAAGGTCGCTAATGCTTTTCTTTCTATGTGTATCTTATGTCTAATAAAGTATTAGATAAATAAATAAGTTCCCTCTCCCTCTATTCCGTATGCGGGATACAGCGTGAAGCTGGTTTATTTATTTATTTATTTTTTTAAATATTTTATCTGCTTATTTGCATATTGCATGCACATAGATAAGTATTTAAGTTTTACAACGATATGAGTAATTCTGTAGTAAGGTTATCAATTATCATTGAGATGTCCATATATGTCTATACTTATATATTCAATTCACAGTTTCTAAATATATATTTGTTAATTTTGTCCGTATAGTAGTAAGGACATTAGTAAAAACGTTTTTAAAAATAATCTGAGTATAATTATCTTTTATAATGTAACTGTTAATGAATATAGTTTTTTTTGTGTCAATTTTGTTTAAACTGTATTTAATTATAATGCCTTTCAACATTACCAAAAGTGTACAATGTATTATGAAAACAATATTTAGTTGCAAAGAAAAATTTAGCTTAAAATTACAATAATTTATAATCTGACAAACAAATAAAAATAAATAAATTCCAATTCAAATTCAAAATATTCTTTATTCACATAAACTATTACAAGTACTTTTGAATCGTCGAATGTACATGTTAACAAAAAGCTATCACCGGTTCGGAAGGCAGTTCTGCTGAGAAGAGCCGGCAAGAAACTCAACAGTTGCTCTTTTCAAAGTCAATGGTAAAATCTATTACATTAGCTGGCAGCTATCCTGCATTACATTCAATAGACATTAATTCCATACATGTTTATCCTCTAAATATTCTTGAACAGTGTAATAATAATAAATTATATGTTTTTCATTTTAACTACCGTTAGCTAATGTTTTTACTTTTGTTATAATATGTCATAAAAATATACTTGCTGCATTGAATCCTTTGCCTTGCTCATGACCTTCACTCAATGCAATCACGCGGCGTTGACGTGAAGAAATTTTATTTTATAATAATATTATTAAAACCAAATAAATCAGCTTCAGTATTCTGTTCACAGTAGGGTAGGCAGAGGGACCCTAATGTTAAGTATAAGTAGTAACACTACGTCGCCCATTTTCCACCGTATTCTGTAGGCATTGTATTAACTAAACGCCGCGCTTTTGCCTTGGCACCAGAACGAATGAATTAAAAATTAAATATTGAATTTTTCCGAGCGGAAATCGAACTCATAACTTGTCGTATTTACATTCTCCACGTTCCATGGTGTGTTATTTTAAAATATGATTATCATAATTATATGGCTTATTTCCATAAATATATAATTAAAAAAATCAAATTGCATACAGTTACATTTACTGTTAATAAAACAGCCAACATAATATATATAAAATGAACAAAATCAGGAAAATTACATGCTGTTTTTTATTTGCACTTCTTATAATTTTATATATAATTTTATATATATTTATCGAAATTTTACCCGGGTAAATGTTTATAGTTGCCATATATTGCTAATTTCAAATAATTTAAAATTATTAAGGCGATCTCGCTAAAAGAGATTAAAAAATTGAAGATAAAGATGAAATATTCATGGAATTGGATTTGGGATATCCCAATAATATAAAATTGAGAAAGTTAAATTACTTAAACAGTGATAACCTCTAAATAGAAGTAAGAAGTAAATAAATTTCAGTGATAAAAGGTGAAAGCTTAAAATAACTTATAGGTTAGTTTTCATTCTGGCCTTAAATGCAGTTTCCCTAGGGAAATTATAAGTAATATAGTACACAGTCTAATATTATAATTTTAACCAATACAATAAAGAATTTAAACGTCAATAATAAAAAAATATATAACTTCAATAAATCAATCATTTTTTTAATTTAATTCAGCCATTTTTAAATGAATAAGTTTAAATAAATAGTTTTAATTTTGACAAAGAATAAATAAATTATGAAGTAGTGGGTAGGTTGTAAAATGGCGACATGGCGATATATACTCGTACAATAGGAATAAAACTGTTATGGAATGAATTTGCAAAATAGATTCTCATTGTCAGTGGATTAAGGAGAAAAGTTGATATTGTGACGTAACTTTCAATTGGAAAAAACAGCTTATATAATTGGGTAAGAACGTTTATATTTATTTATAATAAATAGAATTACTTTCTCAATCATTTGCATATAAAATAATGAATATGAAATAATTAATTTTATTTATATTCTTTATATTATTAATATAAATGTTGTGTAAGGAAGCAAAGATATATTTTAAAATAAAAATACTTTTATTAAACGAGAATTTCATTATGTTTTATTAATACGTCACGGGTGTACTGAAAAAAGCGACACTTTTTTCCAATATGTTGTATTCATATATTTTTAAACATGCCTTATTTTTTGTGGAAAAAATTTGAATATAATAGAATTTAAATGCAGGGATAGACCGCCATCGTTGAATTTACTAGAGTAGCCTCTAAAATTTGCGCACGCGCAGTTTAATTCTATTATTTTTCTTGTCGTCAAAAACAGCTTTAAGCATTGTAAATTAAAAAATTATTGAACTAAGTCTAAAAGTTATTTCTCCCGATATGATAATAAATGCAAAGTAGGATAGACTATATTTTATATAAAGAAATTTATTTATTATCCGTCGGATTGTAGACATTTTTTAAAAAAAAAACAAAGAAAAAAGTATGTAGTATTTATAAAAATACAATATTTAAATTTAGTATATGTAAACGCACGCACGCACACACACGCACGCAAACGCTGTAAATTATGTGCGTTTATTTTCTGTGTATGTGTGTTTTTGTGTTCACACACGTGTGTGTACACAGAAAATAAACGTACATACTTATTTTACAGTTGTACATATATGTAGACGCCATTCGTGGCGCTTAGGCTATTAATGTTTTATTTGCAATAATTGCAAAATCTTTATAATCCAATAAATTGGAGAAAGCCTGCTATTAATTTACTTGAGAAAGTTACAAGACGAGAGTAACATGTATTTCCTACTCCAAGTAGCTTGTCACAGAGTTAAATATAATGTGCGTACAAAATTAACTAGGGTTAACAACTTAAGAGGTCAGTCGTGACCTAGGGACATCCCACTGTAAACGCGACAGGTTATGGGTTCGAATCCCACTCCAAGGAATAAATTATTTAATATCTTTATTTCTTCGCCTTGGTCACGAGTCTATGTGCAAACGGAATGAAGTTACAAAAACTACTGAAGCTTAACTATAAAGCTCTTTGTCAAAAGATGCAAAATTAGATCAAGTTAATAATTACAAAATTAACTTTAATGGATAATTATTTCTTAGTAAATATTCGATTAAATTTCCAATTGACCATGCAGAAGCCGAAACTAAGAACTAGTTATGAATATCAGCAAAATCCCAGGAAATGAGCGACATAATATTGAATTTCAAATAAAAGTAAATATAATTATATACTAGTCAAAACAAAATAAGGGCCACTACGTATTTTTGCTCTTTGGGTTAATTTATTCACATGAATGCAATCTTGAGTGGTTGATAGTTATGGTACGTTCATCTTAAGTGTTAACAAGTTCTATTTGAGTATATTGCCAGCAAAAAATTGAAAAAGTAGGTAGATTTAGAGATTTATTGAAACCACTTGATTTTACCCTTATTTAAGTTGATAGTTAAATTCAGTCAAAGTTTGGAACTAGTCGTGTACAGTTCAAATAATGTTTAACTATCGTGTTAATTGATCTTTTGCGAATACTATGCCACGTATTCGACGAGATCTGGACTTGCCAACCATAATCAGAGCTGTAACTTTAATTCAAGAAGGACATTCACAGCGTTCTGTAGCTCTACAGCTCGGCTATTCACGAAGAGCGGTCCAAAATGGTTGGAATCGTTTTTAAGAGAGGGGAACGGCATCCAGTAGACGAGTATCAGGCAGAATTAGATCCACCACCGCGCAAGAAGACCGCTATATTCTCTTGACTGCGCGAAGAGAGCGTTTTATCACCGCTCACTGCTTACAAAATCGCTTGCGACAAGTCACAGGTGCCCGTGTTAGTGATCAAACAATTAGGAAATGGTTGTACGAAGACCAGCAGTTCTCCAGAAGATGAATATTACGAATTTCACTAACAAGTGCTCATCGTGCAAACCGATTACCGTATGCAAGGCAATATCTTGCCTTGGACATAAGTGACTGGAGCACAGTGTTGTTTATTGATGAGAGTAAAGTGATATTTTTTAATGATGATAGGCGCATTAGTGTGTGGAGACGTGAAGGTGAGCGATTTTCAGATGCTTGCATCCTAGAAAGTGACAGATTCGGGGGTCCCAATGTGATGATGTGGGGAGGCATCAGTCTATCGGGTACAATTGAACTAATAATCCTAAACGGAGGCACTGTAACAGCTAAGCGATACATTGAAGAGGTTATCAGACCTCGTGTGATGCCTTTTGCTGAGAGAATTGGTGCAAGATTCAAGCTGATGCACGACAATGCACGCGCATACATCGCTCGAGCCACAAAAACAGCTCTAGAGGAGGCTGATATTGAGGTGTTACCTTGGTCTGCCAACAGTCCAGATCTCAACCCGATAGAATACATGTGGGATCTACTCAAACGAAGCGATCGAAGTACTGACCGGCCCGTACACAACGAGCCACAGCTTATTGAAGTGCTGAAATCAAGCTGGGAGCAAATTCCTCAAGAAACTGTACGAAACCTGATTGAAAGTGTTCCTTACAGGCCTCAGGATTATGTACAAAAATGAGGAGGACACACGCGATACTGAAGACAACAAAAAAAAAAGCTTTAGAAATGCTAAAAGTTGTTGAAAGCTTTATGAGCGGGAGTGAATTTTTTGTCAAAATTGCATAGTTAATTGAAAAAATTCTAAGTTAATTTTATTGGATCGATTATAATTAAATTTTAAGTTAATTACATTAGAAAATGGTAAAGCTAATGAACTTCATCATTTTCTAATACCTAAGTCCCAGTAACACATAAATATACTTGAAAATTGCAGTGGCCCTTATTTTGTTTTGAGTAGTGTATATAATATTTAAATAAATTTCAAATAAAATATTCATAATTATCAATGTCGTTGAATTTGGTGTAAAAACGTGATTCTTCGAATAAAGTAGAGCTGCCTTAACCTTGGTTAATCTTCTTTGTATTCATATACTCGTATTTTTGTTTTCTTTGTTAATATTACAATTTTATTTATTTTTCAAATGACCATTTTTATGGAAAATGGGCAAAGAAGCGAGCTGTACATATGTGACTTATGAACTACGTAGTTTATATGTTACAAATGTAAAGCTCGCTTCTTTGCTTACTTTCTTTCTTTCTACTTCTTTATTCATTATGTAGCTTTGCTAGCTTGCTAGCTTTTATGAAATGGTTGTAATTATAACACTATTCCCATATTCAAGTTTATGATGTAAAGTTCACCATCGCTTTCGAATATTAAGTATATAATAAACCAGTTATTAAGCTACATGTGACCCTAGCAAAATGTACTAATAAATAAAAATATATATATTGAAAACACAAAAATTTAATTGACAAATAAAATTATTCGTGTATTTTTGTTAAAACAAAAACAATAACAAAGGCATTGTTTATGCCATTTCAAGTGTTACTGACTGGTTCATTATCATGAAACATTACGATGTAACGTGTTTATTTACTACGCCTACTGATGAATAAATATTTTTTGTTTAATATTTTATTTCAGAGAATCTAGTGTTGAGACACTCCACCCCTGCTTTCCATCGAATCCTGGAGGCATTATGTGTTGAATAGTGGAACCCAATGCGAAGAAATTAAAATATTAAAAATTTAATTTCCTCCAGTGAGAGTCGAACCTGCAACATGTCGTGTTTACAGTCACGCGACTGGCCTTTACAATGTTTTTTGATATTAAAAAAATATGAGAAATTCTTTACGACTGTCTTCTTCTTCTTCGTGTCAATGATTGGAGAATTCATATTATATTTTGCCAGTATTTAGCTACGTCGACTGCGGCATCTGTTGCCTCCATCAGATCGTCATGTGAGCAGGTGTTACGAATGTTAATTTTTGTGAACGTGACACAAAACCGATATTCACCAACAGAAATTTGGATATTTTAGGTCATTAATGCATACAGTATAGGTGTCGTTGGTGCTTGGTGCCTACGTGACGTCGGCCGCGTGGCACGGCCGGGAGGGGAGCCGGCCGGTTTGTTTTGCGCGCGCAGTGCATACCTTATAATGTTTGTATCGATATTTTATAATATATTTGTTTATATAAAAAAATATCAGTTTCACGCTATATTTCACATACAGCACTGTACAAAGGCAAAGGTAATCTGGTGTTAAGACACTTCGTTCCTCATTTTTCGCCGAATTTTTCGAAGCATTGCGTACGGAACTCAACGCCGTGCCGCCCCCGCTTTGCCTCTACACCAAATTAAAATATACATTTAAATTAATATTTAATTTCCGTAAACAGTCATATTTTGTGCCCCTGCGCCAAGATTAGCCTCATGTTTGTATTGATATTTTGGAATATAATATTGAAAATAAAATTAAATAAATAATGTAGAGCTTGTTTTATCGTTTAATTAACTTAACTAAAAATATAGCAACGGGGATGATGATAAAAACAATCTCACGAATCAATTACATTTCAAATAAATCTTACGATAAACAAAACATTTATCAGAATAATTTCAATAAGCTATATAAAATAATTATAACATGTTATTGCTTTTATCATATTAATTTATGTTAGCGTTCAATTTATTACAGTTGTTTAATATAGTTGATAATAAAATATATTGACGCGATGCATCATGCATTTCATAGAAACAATCAAGAGTAAATCAGTTCATTGATAGCGTTATCGATATCGATAAGACATTGTAAACATTACAGGCAACTCTACTGCTTATTTCGAGTGAACCCACTGTGACTGGCAAGAGGCTAGAAGCAAAACATAACAAAGAATCAGCCCGCAGTCGGTCACAATACGCCGTTGTGGACAGACGGTTTCTTTGTTGAAATTTAATTAACTTGGATCATACATTGGAGTTTGAGAAATATTTATAAACAAATCATATTGGATAATTTTTGTAAAAAATACTTTGAACGAAAAGCAGCAAATTTTGAAGTAGTCAACATGTTCTCCCCTACCAAGAAGAGTGCTGAGACCCTCATGCAAATTTATCTTCGTCGGTTCATTAGCAGGACGACCAGTGCAACTAATTCAGATTCGATGGCTCCTAGACTCGATCAACAAAACATCCAAACTGATGATGCTCTCCTACCGAAGAGGTTGCTGAAGTTGCAGAAATATCACAGGTCAGTGAACTCGCTTAACCGGAGTATCGGTTTGCGTAATACTAGAAGCCGTAGCGCGTATCTCCATAGTCCATGTACGATTCAATATACATACATTCAATACTTTTTGGTATTGGTACCACACCTTAAACCAATACCATTTGTTTATTACCATTTAAGTCAGAATTGTATTCTTGAAGGAAATATTGTATAATGACATGTTTTTTGTATTCATTTTAAAAGTATTAAAAATTAAAATTACATACTTACATTCAATTATAAATTTGCTTTAAATAAATATAAAAATAATCAATTAATAATTAATTGTCGTTCATTCACACAATTATATGAATTAAATTCATATCTGCAGTTAAATTTTATCAGAAATAGGTTCCTTATCATGCCGACAGAAAGCAGTCAATCAAAATGTTTTATCCTTAGATTCCTGTCGACTCTGACCCCTCAGCAAATGCCACTGGCAGCCCGTGGACTGGCCGTCTCCAAAGACCAGTCCCGGGAGTTCATGGCTTGCTTCCCGGACATCGTGAGGGACCTGACGGAGTCCGGCAAGCATATTGACGTGCCTGACGCCAGCAAATGGTTGGCCAAGGTACGTTCTATGCTAATTTTGTCTGTGTTTAGACAGAATGATATAGAACCTATTTGCAAAGTAAACGAAATAGACGACAAAAACAATAACCGGTTACGATAACGTCGCATATTGTTTTTTTTTTCAAGTTTTGTAATAAACATTTTTATTGATCGAGGCCATAACATCTTTAGATACAGCCTAATCTTAAAACTTGCATTTTTATAAATATTTTTATACATTTTTTTTATTCATTTGTTTCTGTCAATTAAAGTTAAAGATAATTATTGAGAAATCACAATAATATTTTCATTCGATTAAATACAATATAAATGCATAAGCAGCTTTAAGTCCACGCCGTGAATAATCAAACATAAACATGTTGCAAAAACAAGGTGCACCTATACATACAGAATACAGATACAGCCCGAGTTATTTTTAGTATCGAGTCTACATTTATACCAGCCTCTAGTTCGCAATTAAGGACAAGGTTTTATTTAGTATTTCTTTTAACTATTCCATGTTATACTCAAATAAATAAGTTTTTAAATTAATTTTTCAATTTGGTTTATAAAATGAATTTATTTAGAAAATAGAAATCAAAAAGAAATCAGCTTCACGCTGTATCCCGCACACAGCAGGGTAGGCAAAGGGAAGGCTTTGCGTGTTGAGTGGCAGAACTCAACGCCGCGCTTTGCCTCGACACCGGAGCGAAGAAATAGAAATATAAACGTAATAAATATAAATATTTAACTTCCTCGAGTGGGGATCGAACCCACAACCGTCGCGTTACAGTCACACCCTTGTGCCGCTGCGCCACGACGCGTAATTGAATTTATTTTAGTAATTTTTAAAAATAAGTTTCACTTACTTTCGGTTGCTTAATATTTGCAATATGAGACGAAGAGAGATATCGGCCAGTGTTGAAATATTTATGAAAGAAAATCGTTGTTAAGTAACTTTAAAGAAAACAAGTCTTGTGCAAGACCTAAGCATTTTCTATGCTATGAAGGTTGCCACTGAAAAAACATCTCAATTCCACCACTCAACACACAATGCCTCCAAAAGTCGATGGAAAGTGGGGAGCGGAGTGTCTTGACGCTAGGCTCTATTTGCCTACCCTGCTAAGTAAAGGAAACTACCTGAAGTTGAAAAAAACAAATATTAAATACTACTTATATTTTTTACTTTGTAGGAATGTATATTTAGAATGTCAGACCGACGTGACTTTTTGCGTCTCATTATATTAGGAACAGGTTTTATCATAAAAAAAGCTAACCGAATAAAAGTAAAGCCAATGTTATTGTATTTGCATCCTAAAAATATATATACCTTGTAATAAGCTTATATACCTTATTTCAAGGTTTACTTTTCTTTCGAAAACTATAGTAAGGATTTTTAAAATGATTCAATAAATATTTATTTATGAGAATGTTAATTATTTACTTACATATTTTTTTATTTCATTTTATTCAAAAAGCGATATTTTTACTGCGTAATAAAAAATCTAGCAAGGAGCTGCATTGATTAAAATTTTAAAATATTAAACGTCATTCAAAATCTACAAGACGTATATTTTCTTATTATTAATAAAATATTATTGTTGCAGCTTCTCCAATATAACGTACCAAACGGCAAGAAAAACCGCGGGCTAGCAACGGTACTTGCTTACAAAATGCTGGAGAAACAACAAAATTTGATTCCAGAAAATGTACATTTAGCTAACATAATGGGATGGTGTATTGAAATGGTAAGAATAATTTATAATCTGAAATTACTAATACTGATAATAAAATATGTAAGTTAAGTTCCGTCACTTAACCCACAATGCCTTTAGAATTCAGCAGAAAGTGGTGAACGAAGTGTCTTAACACTAGGCTCCCTCTGCTTACCCTGCTACATGCGTGATACAGCGTGAAGCTGAAAAAAAATCAAACAAAAAGTAAAATTTCTTAACTCATTAGTCTACTATTACTGTAATTACTATAGGAATAAAGATAAATGATATATTATCGTCAAAATCATTAATATCTCAGAACAAGAACATTTATATTGAAATTTTAAAAGAAACGGCAAGTAAGCCGGTTTGACCAGAAGTTGTCTTAGTTTATTACTTGAGCAAGTATGCGTCATTTCTTTAATAACAAACAAAAGAATGAAATAATAAAAGATAATTTTAACCTTCGTAATGGGTCGGCGTCTTGTTGTAAACGAGATGGTTGTAAGTTTGACTCCAGCTCCGGGTAATTAATAATTTTCATTTCCACATAAGACAAAGCGCGAATCAAAATTCCGTTAGTGGACTCTAAATGTCTTGAATTCGAACGGAAATTTACAAACTCTAAGTATTCTCTGCATACTCTGCCATGCAAGATAAAGTGAAAAACTGAAAAAAATAGAGATAATTAACTTAATATATACGTTAAGATTTCTTATTACCTATAAAAAAACTTACGTCATGTAACTTACATAAATATTTTTCATGTATAGGTATTTGCTTAAATTGTTTTCATTGTTTCGAATAACAAAATAACTAACGTGCTAAACATAGATGTGACTATGAAATGAAAACAATTATTTTACCTATGCCTACTAGAGGCTTAACAAAAATATTTGAATTAGAACCAATTATCGAGAATACGTAAAACATTTTTATAATAAAACAAAAATATAAATTGTTTTTTGTATATTTAAGATATATTTGTTTAATATAATACTTAGGTACGTATTGTTATGCTATTTGTATAATTTGTCAAATTAGACCTCTCGTGTGGGTCTCTGATGTAAAGTAGGATCGCAGTGGGTTTGATTATCACTCGAGGTAAAGAAATATTTCATATTTTAATTTCTTCGCTTTGGAAATGAGGCAAAGAGCTGCAGTAAAAGAAACGCAGTATTTCCTCTTCTTCCTCCTGGCATTAATCCCGGCTATTGCCAGGGCCTGCCTACTCAACCTACTCCACTTTGCACGATCTTTTGCGTCCTCGGTGGTTAGACCATTGGCTCTCATGTCCTGCATCACGACATCCAACCAGCGCTTCCTTGGGCGTCCGGGAGGTCGCGCCCCAGGAACTAGTATAGCAAGGCACTTGCGTCCGACATAGTTCTTAGGCCGGCGCGTAACGTGTAACGTAACGCAGTATTTCCTATCAACATCCAATGCTGCATAAATGGAAACGCAGTGTCTTAACACTAGGTTCCTAAGTTCCCTCTGCCTATTCTGTCATGTGCGGGATACGGCGTGCAGCTAAAATCGTGTTATAAATATTTTTCGCTGTTTTAACTTTACCTAGATATAATGTAATTATATAATTAGATTTTAAATATAATTACTTAATTATCTGTACAAAAGAATGACATCTATAAAACTTTTAATTCTCATTGCTAATTATTGTCAACAATTATGTTAGAAGTATCTATAATTACGGAAAACAACAATTAGTCGAATGTTTTTATATTAAAACATTATTTATTAGAAAATATATTCTTTGTTTTATAATTATTAAAAAAAAACACTAATTGTTTTTTTACATATAATTATGACGAAGAGCAAGAGCTTTAACGACAGGTCGTTAAATATACCTGCTTTTACTGATCATAGCAGTAAAAGTTTTAACTTTTAAAAACATTATTATATCGACAAAAAATCATTTTTGTATGTGTTCTTATATACACACTTAAGATAAAAATAGAAACGATATAAATTTCAGCGGCTATTTTAGAATAACATAACTAAATTTTGGTTTCATCATATTAAATTTGGTTAATTAGAAAAAGGAGTTTGGACAGTCTTAAACGATAATTCTTAAGCCCACACTTGGGTCACAAAGTCTGAACTGAACACTCGATCAGTAAGTTCATAAAGATCATGACCCAAAACCATGTTATTGTAAAAGCTGTCGATAAAAATACAGCAGGATCGACAGAGGGAACCTAGTGTTAAGACACTCCATTCCTCACTTTTCGCTGCATTCTGAAGACATTGCGTATTAAAAACCATTCATGTTGATATATTACAAAATTTTCTTACAGTTCCACGCGCACCAGCTAATTCTAAAGGATATAATGGAGGGACAGGAAATGCGTAGGGGTGTACCCTGCTGGTACCGCCAGCCCAATGTGGGGCTCGGAGGTATGAACGACGCTAGCCTTGTTAGCGCGGCAATGTACTCTATCCTCAAGAGGTACTTCTCCAACAAACCCTATTATAAAAATGTGCTGGAAATGTTCAATGAGGTTTGTATTGGTTGTTAATTTGGAAATATCTATTGGTTTCAATTAAAATTGTGTATGATGCTTTAGGCAGACTTGTTATTAGTTTAGGGGATCATTTAATTAATATATTGCAATGTTTTAATTTGAGGCCATCATGGCGCAGGGAAACAAGGGTGCGACTATAACGCGAAGATTGTTAGTTCGATCCCCATTCGGAAGAATTATTATTTATTAATATTTTCATTTCTTTCTTCTGGCACCAAGCCAACCAAGCACTTTGCCTTTTCGGAACGGAACGGAGTGTATTAACACTAGTTCCCTCTGCCTATCCTGCTATATGCGTGATACTGCGCGAAGCTGATGTTTTTTTTATTTTGAATAGGTTTTCTACTATTATTTAATTATATACAATTATACATATATGGATATAATAAATGCATACCTACGTGCATGTTTCTATATGGTATGATTTAATTTGTCAAATTAAAATCTAAAATAAATATTGTTCATACGTTATCACAATGCTTACACAGTAAATTGACCCGCCTTGAAAGAAAATTTAATTGCAAACAGTACAAAGTTCAACAACAATTTACTTGCTATTTTTGAATGATTAATGTTAATGATCATTTGAATGTCTTTAATTTTTTCTTTTTGAAGTTTAGTCATAACATTTTTTTATGTCGAAATAAACGAAAATTGAATTGAGGCCTGTGGCTCATGGGCACAACGGCGCGTCAGGTTGTAGGTTCTATTCCCACTCGAGGAAATAAAATATTTAATATTTACGTTCCTTCACTATGGCGTTGAGGCCACTCAACACGCATTGCCTGAAGATATCGACGGAAAGTGGGGGGCAGAGTGTCTTAACACTAGGTTCCCTCTGCCTACCTATTCTGCTACATGCTGAATACAGATTGAAGCTAAAAAAATATATTAAAATAAATAATATTTTTATTTTAGATGTTGCTAAAATGCTCCATTGGTCATCACTTAGAACTGCAGCTATCAAAGACAGACAAACCAGATCTATCTTTATTCACAATGGAGAAGTACGAAGCGATTACCAAATACAAGACGTCGTATTACACTTTCCAAATGCCGGTTAGCTTAGCGCTGCTTATGAGCGGAGTCGACGATCCGGAAACACACAGACAAGCGAAAACTATATTATTAGAAATGGGAGAATTCTTCCAGATTCAGGTATTTTTTTATTGTTCTTAATATTTTTTTAAGTGTTCTAGAATAAATTGTAAATATCATAAGTACTTATCAAGTTTATATTTATTCAATTTATCTACATAAGTAGCAATCTGTTGTCTTCCACTGTTGGACATAGGCCTCTCCAAAAATTTAAAATATGAACCCGTTACCACTTCAGAATTAATACTTGTTAATTGTTAATTAATATCTGTAAAAATTCTATTTCTCCTATTTTCTATTGTTTCTAAAATTTTAATGAGAATATTTTACTAATTATTAATTATTTAAAATAATGATAGTACTAAATAGATTTTGTAAAACAAAAAAAATGCGTATTTATAATAATATTTGCGGATTTTCCTGTTTTACACTTTTTTTACAATTTTCGTGCGACAAAACGTGACTATCTTATCTGATAGAAATAACTATGAAACTTACACAACGTGTGTTGCACGTGAATCTGTTACTGGGCTATCATTAGCAAAATGAATAATATGAATTTATATAATACATCACATTTATGATAACGATTTTGTCGATAATATATCTACCGTGGCTAATAAATGAGGCCGTAGTGGGGCAGTGGTAAGCATGTGACTGTAAACGCGACGGTGACGGGTTTGATTTCCACTCGGAGGACTTAATTATTAATATTTGCATTTCTTCGCTTTAGTAACACGGCGTTGAGTTCCGTCACTCAACACGCAATGCCTTGATAATTCGACGGAAAGTATTATCAAAAAAAATCTATAGTAAAACTATAAAATTTATTTACAGGACGATTTTCTCGATTGTTTCGGTGATCCAGCTGTTATTGGCAAAAACGGAACGGATATACAAGATGGTAAATGCACTTGGCTCGCAGTAGTTGCTTTGCAGAGGGCGAACCCGTCTCAACGTCAATTAATGGAAAACCACTACGGCAGTTCCAACTTCGAAGACGTTCAGAAAATAAAGGATCTCTATGAAGAACTACAATTGCCTCACACATATTCCGTATATGAAGAAGCCACGTACGATCTCCTTAGGACTCAAATACAGCAAGTCACCAGAGGTCTTCCACATGACTTGTTCTTTAAAATACTTGACAATATATTTAGGCGCAGTATTTAAATATTTTTTATGGTATTAGGATAGGAATGTTATCAAGGAGGTTCTAACAGTGCAAGTTCATTTGTTCATGTCCTATAAATATTAAGAACTGTTTATATAAGAATTGATTTATTTATAAGAAAGACATATTTAATGACTAGCTTTAGAACATGAAGTTAGGGGGAGAATTCGTTATTGACTAAATATAAGTTAATTTAAGAAAAATGTAGGAAGATTACTTTTTATCTTGTTTGCCAATGTTTGTTTTTATAAAGAGCTTAAACAATTTGAATCATCACAAAAAATGTATAAGACCCCAGGATAAGGGTGTGAGGTTGTGTTGGTTGTGTTGTAATATATTAATACCTAAGTTTTTTATAGATACTTATTATAAAAAAAAGAAAATAAATGTGATATTCTATATTGTGTTATTTTTATTCCCAAAATTAAAAATCTTAATTATAAGTAAATATTTATGCAGCACTGGGTAAAATAAGCTCTTAATTAAACATTTTTTTAAGCTTCATTCTGTATCCTGCTGTAGGGCAGGTAGGAGCCTAGTGTTAAGACTTTTAAAGAAACATAAATTCAGTTTATAAATGGCGGGAATAAATTATATTGTGCTAAACTGTCATCAAGTTATTTAAATAAAAATACTTAATTGTTGTTGTGTTTTAGTGGGAACGAAGTGTCTTAGCAGTAGGTTCCCTGGTTCCCTCTGCCTATTTATACCCGATATACAGCGTGAAGTTGAAAAAATAATAATATCACTGTATAACAACGTTAACGTTAGGTACATATGAAAAGCGTGCTTTGCGGGAAAAGAAATTGTCATCATACTACGTATTGCATACCATTTAAATATATAAACATCGCTAATGTTAATAACATTTAAATTTTAAATGTATGTTCAAAGCTACACAAATTACAAAACTCATTAGTAATGTCATTGATAGATGGTATCACATTAATTGTTTGAGAAATAAACTCATACTATTTATTGCAAATGTAAGCAGAGTTAGATAAACTTTATTAGTTTACCTAACAAAGTATCAAGATGAAATTATACTATACTTATCTCACACACAGTACAGTAGGCAGAGGAAACCAAGTGTCATGCCATTCTGTTCCTCGTTTACCACCGAATCCTAGGCGTTGCGTGGTGTGTAGCGGAAGAACAGACAGGCAAACACTATATAATTTCATATGTATGTTTAAATAGTTTTGCGGACTATTTGGCGCCCCTTTATGAGCGGCGCCCCGGGGCATGAGACCCCCCCCTCTCCCCCATGTCAAACTGACATTTACAATATATAATCTGTGCTTTTCAGTATAATATAACAAACACTGAAGCAAAAGGCGATGAGAAGAATTTTTTGTGTATAAAAATTAAAATACAAAATCTCAAAATTTATTACTTCATATTATTCGTGTTTTTTTCTACTATACGTGATATATAGTAGAAAAACTGACAGATTATTTTGCGCCTGTCATCGCAAAATCAGGCCATTAAATATAAAGAAAAAAAAATACAAAACATAACATGAAAAATATGATTATGATTTTACGAATAAATGCAAACATTTTAAGTAATTAGCAACGTTAATACTCTGTTGGTACGCTAATATAAAATAAAGATAAACGTATATTAGGTGAAACGATATAATCTGTAATCATACATGATACGTGTTATCTTTTAATTGTTCAATAAAAATTGTTATTTATTATATTTTACAATCACGATATACGGTATATTTAAACAAATACTAGACCTACCTATTGTATAATATATTTGACAACTTATATGATTTTTGACGTTTCAATGTAAACTCGTAAACGTCATTTTCGTACAGTATGTCTATGAAACATTTTTGATCTTGTATCAGTCAAAGTCAAATGAAGCTAAGCGTTAGATGTTTACTAAATTAGATTCTAGTGAAAAAATCATTTTATAAATATTATTGTGTTAATTTGATAACGATACGTTATCTTAGCAAGTGAAAATCCTTACGCATTGTGTCTGCAAACAAATTGAAAAAAAAAAGGTTTCTAATACAAAATTATAATAACATTTTACTAAAATATTCTCATTTCGTTAGAGAAAGTCGTTGGCGCGTAGCCTAAATCTAGCGACATGAATCCTATGATGATATTTAGAACAGTGAAAAGGTGTGCCCGACTGGATCTCAGAACATTTAAGTAAGGATTTATTTAACATAATTGTTAATTTTTTTCAAATTTAATAAGTGCAAATTTAAATATAATTGAATTCTATTTTGTATTCTTTCTCCTGCTATTCATTATAATTTAATAACACTGCACATAGTTTAGGATATCATTGCCATCCTTGTAAATCTCATATTCTACACATTTAAATATTTAATGTTAATAATAATACTCTTCCTACTAATATTATAAATATGAAAGTTTGTGAAGATAGATGTTTGTTCCACTTAGGTTAGGCAAAAACTACTGAATGGATTTAGATTAAACTTTACAATAACATAGCTCATACACCAAAATTACATATAACATGTGTAAAAATTTTCAATAATTTGTTTATAATGCCAAAATAAGTTTAAGCGGGCGAAGCCTTTGACTACTAAGCCAAACTTTCTCATCAAGCAATGTTGATTTTTTTATATGCTAATTAAAATTTATTTATTTATAAAAAGTATTTTTCTTTCCTAAGTGTGAAAGAATATTTTGAAATTAAGGTCAAAAGTAGCATTACTAACTTAGTAAAGTTTTTTTATACTATTTCATATTTCATGTTTTTATGCCACATGTTTCTTGTCATTAATATTCATAGACAATTTAAAATATTTATATTATGTAATCATCTATGTATGTAATATTAGTATATAATTATGAACAAAATATGAATGTACGATTCATAATATAAAAATAATGTAAGATTTTTTCTTAAATTTAAATGTGTTGTCAAACACTACATATCTTGTTTTGCACCCAAAATTGAGACAGTGCTTTTTGTCTAAGCTTTTGTCTTGTTGCTAAGGCTATAAAAATAGTTCAATTCCCCAAAGTGGAGATTGAACTGATAACCACTGTGTGACTGTGCTTGATATAACACACAATTTAATATAATATAATTAAAAAAACAACTTTGAAAATGCTAATATATGAGAACAATATATTTGACTCCGTGTTATATACATGTATGCTTATTGTAACAGAAATATATGATAAAAATATATAAAACTAGCGGCCTGCCTGCAGCTTCGCCTGCGTGAACTACGTTATTATTAATTTCTGTCTCCATGAGTACCTATGTTCTATAAATGATGTCCATGCAAAATTTGTGACTTCTAGCATTTGTAGTAACGAAGTTTCGTACAAACTTTCAAACCCCAAAAACAACCCCTTAGGAGTCGAATATTGCAAATTTCGATCTTAGCGAGCACCTCCTATAAATAACTCCTATCCAAAATTTGAGATTCCTAGCTCTTGGAGTTTCTGAGATTTCATGGTGAGTGAGTGACCTTTCGACTTTATATATATAGATATTGTGATGAAAATCTCATAACAAAACAATTTTACCATGTATTTATATATTTTATCTAATGTTTAAGAAAAAAAATCTATTATAATATAAAGCTGTAGTCCTTCCTGTTGTAAAAACTTTACCTACATATGTGAATATTTAAACTATTAGCATATTTCATTTTAAACTATTTATAATATTATAAGTATGCTTCATAGTTCATGTTTACAAATAACAAAGGTTTTTATAACAACGGATGAAGAATTACCCTATAATAAATATCAAAGACTTTTTTGCATAAACACTAAGTAAGTATGTAACTAATACATATAAGTATGTAGCCTTATGTATAGTAATATACTATATATAAGGCGTTAAAAAGTGCAGGCAGCAGTGTAGGCAGAGGGAACCTAGTGTTATGACACGCTATCCCTCACTTTCAGCCGAATTTTAAGGCATTGCGTGTTGAGTGGCGTAACTCACCGCCGACCTTTTGCCTTGATGCCGGAGCGGAAAAATTAAAATATTATTAAATAATTATTTATTCTCTCGAGTGGGGATCAAACCCACACCCGTCGCCTTAGTCACACTTTTGTGCTCTTTCGGCACGACGTCCTCTCTCTCTATAAAAGTATAAGTAGTGTAAAAGATTTTTTCTAAATATAGCTGGTTGAAATCAATAAACAGCTTTAAATACAATGCTATCATTGTTATCAGTTGCATTTTTTACAGCATACCAAAACATCAATTTACAAGAATGTCAACAAGTGCGTCTATATCTGAACTGCAAAGAGAGAAAGATACTTTTCAAGATGTTTTGCCTAATATCTTTGAAATACTGCAAAACAATTCTAAGTTCACAGAGATTCCAGAAGTGGCCGATTGGACAAAAAGGGTATAGAGTTTATTATTAAAAATTATTTAGGTATGCAAAAATATTTGCTTTTTTGCTGTTTTTGTATTTTTACGATGGTTGTAGGTTCATTTCCTACACGGGGGGAATGAAATATTTAATATTTTCATATCCTCGCTCCGATAACGACGCAAAGCGCAGCATTGACTTCCTCTCCACTCAACACAATCCCTCAATAAGCCGCCGGAAAGTTTGGAACGGAAGTATCTTAATGAGAACGAAGTGTCTTAACTCTAAAGCCTGCCTACGGTAAGAAAATTGGACTCATGGTTTCTATATCAAAGTTAACATATAGTTAAACAGAAAAAAAAGTTACTCTATTGCAGAGTTCCCCCTTCTCCCTTTTTTCGAGGAACGTGTTGTTTATAAAATATATTATTTTTTTATTATTTTTATACATTAATGTATCACGACATTTATGTTTGATTGCTTTTATATTGTTTTTAGCACTAAATAAATAAGATAATTATCGAATAAACTTGTTTATGTCTATATCGTTATCATAAAAACTCGAAACTTAGAGTGTAGCAAGAGTGGTATATACTTTAAATACGTTAAAAATATTTTTTTGGTCGGTTTCCAAGAGGCGCGGGTTCAAATCCTATGTTCAATTTTTTTAACGTTTTCTAAAAAAATATACTAAAAAAAGATTTTTTTTTTTTATATTTTTATGCATTAATATATCACGACATTTATATTTGATTGCTTTTAGCACTAAATAAATAAAATAAATATCGAATAAACCCTTTTAAGACTATATACCACTACATACAATAAAAAGAAGTATTAACGAGGAAGCGAGACCAAGATAGTACTTACTATATTTATACAAAAAAAAATGCTTTCAAGGTTTCAAAAGTATCATTATTTACTAGTTATTTTTGTTAAGTGTAAATTGAAATTATTACGTAGAAATATCGTATTTAAAAACACTGCTAAGTGTGAGTGGGACTCGCCCAACGAAGGTTTCGTAGTAGGCTATAGGACAACGGGAAGTATATATAAGCTTTTAAACAACTTTTAGGACATCTGGCAGAAGTAATAATAAATATACGTTTTTTACATTATTAAAAATATATTTAAAAACGAGCGTTTCTATTTTAACGTAGAACGTGTACCTTCAGTTGGCACTGTCTCTGAAAAGTCCTCACTTTCAAGTTAGAGAGTATGTACACAGTTTTAACTATATATTAGACTATGAATCCTCAAAATGTCAGCTTTGGTAAAAAGACAGAAGGCTGGGGGCCCTGGGATCTCAGTCTATTACGATTATAACGTAGGATTCTTAGATTTCTTTTAAATCTCAAATAGCACTCGTTCCTTATAAGATATTCACATTTAGGCATTTATACATTGTTGTTATATTTAAGGGAATTTGAACAAAATTTGTGTTTTGTCAGGTACTGGAATACAATCTACACGGTGGTAAAAAGAATAGGGGACTTATGACAACCTATGCATACGAAAATATTGAAGATCCACAGAACATTACGGAGGAATCCCTCAGAATTAGTCGAGTAGTAGGATGGTGTCTCGAAATGGTGAGTATGCTTATATCGAAATAATCATATTATTTATGGGGGACGGAGTGTCTTGACACTAGGTTCCATCTGCCTACCCTGCTGTTTGGCGAATACGGCTTGAAGCTGATCTTAGGTTATAGAAACCTAACGATCCTATAAATATCAAAATTATAACGATTGATCGAAATCTATATATTTTTCTTATTCTGATATTGCTATTGTTTCGAAGGAGTTTTAATAAAACATTATTTTTACAATGGAAGAGCCTGAAATGTTTTTGTATTGAACCTTCGGCTTATGGTAAAATTTACCATTTAGAGTGACCTTAACCAGGTAAATGTCACTACACGGTAAAAGTTAATAGTAATTTTAATTGTCGAATGGTCTTTAGAGACAGCGATTACTCACCGTAGAACCGATAACTTGTTTTTGTCAGCTTCGAGCTGTTTCACAGATGTCGAATTCTGGAGGCATTGCCGCCAAGGGCAGAGCTAAGATATGAAAATATTAAATATTTCATTTTCTCAAGTAGGAATCGAACCTACAACCTGTTGCGTTTACATTCTTCTTACAGTTGTAGTGGTCTCGTAACACTTTAAGAATAGATAACGCTTTTGTTATAATATTAATAATAATTTAAAAACTGTTTGTAAAATACACATACCTACCTACATGGAAAATGAATAACAATTAAATTTTATTTTATGGAATTGCATGTCACAAAATCAATATTCTACATTGTAGTTTCTATCGTCGCTGCATCTAACTGTTAGTTCTATGGTTCTGGTTTCTATCCCCAATCGGGAAAATGTTTTCTCTTGTGAGACTAAATGTGGCGTTGAGTTCCGTCATATGTATAAGATGTCTCGAATTCGATGGAAAATAGAGAACGGTGTGTGTTAACACTTGGTTCTTTCTACTTAGATAAAACCTTGAATATACGCCATAAAATAGTAATAAATGATATTGTTGTAATAGAATTCATTAAATAATAATGCAAATTCAAAACAAGTTAGTGACGCAAATAAGTAGGTATTTGAGTCACTGACTTTCTTTTTTAACATAGAATTTTCTATTTAGGTGAGATGAATGTAATCGAACGGTACATATCTGTTGTAATTTTAATATATACCTACTTATATATTTATATTTCGGTGATATTATCATAAAACGTTTATTTTAAAATACAATATTCTTTTTTAAATATTACAATACGCTTCGATAATCTTCGTTGATTCAATCTTCTTCATTCATATTATAACAAGAGTGCCATTGTCAAAGGAAATAACTGTTTACTGTCTGTTAGCGAACGTAAGAGGCTCGGATGGGCTCTGTCATTTTATAATCTAATGTATCTTATATTATATGCTTCTAATAGCTTACAATAATATATTCTTTTCGCACTGAGCAGGGTAGGCAGAGGGAACCTGGGAACCTATTGTTAAAACACTTCGTTCCCATTAAGACGTCCGTTCTCCATTTTCCGCCGAATTCTGGATTTGCCTGTTGAGTGGCGAAATTCTCGTATGGTGCCAGAGTAAAGAAATGAAAATATTAGTAAACGAGTATATCCCTATTATAAAAATTCTAATTTATCTACTCAATATTCCTCAACTTTCTCAATATTGCTTATTAATACATTTCCATTGTAGTTTTTTGTCGCAAATATAATTGTCGTTCAATTCTCTCTATAAATAGCATACTACGATACTGAAATGGCGTTTATTAGAGGTTCTATTTTTACACCACGGCCTTATATTGTTCATGCCTTTATTTAAAAAAAAATTGGTCTGAGCTATTTTTTTTAATTATATATAGAAGATACATTTATTTTATTAAAAGGTTAAATACCATAGCATTTATGCTGTCAAATAACATCAATTTTAAAAATCAATCAGTCAATAATATATGGTAGATTTTAGAGTTTTAGATAAATTAAAACAATATATGAAATCAACAGTTGCACGCGTATTTTTTGGTAATGGACGACATTATGGACGGTTCTACAAAACGACGAGGTGTGCCATGTTGGTACCAGCTGCCCAACATTGGCTTGGGCGCCATCAATGATGCTATTCTGATCCAAGCCTGCATATACGAAGTGCTATACTCATACTGTAAGGACATGCCGCAGTATAAACATATAGTGGACTTAATTAATGAGGTATGTTTTTTGACTATTTAATGTTAACCTTGTAATTTTTTTAGGTGTTCCTCAAGAAATGTGTGTTGTCATAGCTTCAACGACGCGCTTTGATTCTACACCAGAGCTAAGAAATAAAAATAATAAATACTTCGGTTCCTCGAGTCGGATTCGAACCTACTACCTGTAGCGTTTACAGTGACAAGCTTGTGATCCTCCGCCACCCAAATTTTAATCAAATTACTTTTAGATTGCATGATTGTGCACATAAAACTCTAATGTTTAATTAGTTATAGTTATAAAAAAGGTATTAAGTATATTTTAACTCTAAAGCATTTTTACAACTGTCAGATACAAAAACGCAATTTTATTGAAATTCGTTTTAAAAATTACGTAAATTTTAATACTTAGTAGAAAATGTACGCTATACTAATATTTGTTTTTTAAATTCCGGCTTATATCATCGTAGTATATAGTTAGATATTAGTTCTAAACTTCTAACGTAATGATTACCAAGGTTATTTAAATAAGTAAATTTAAACTGTATATTACGGAATAAAAAAACTGGCTTTATATAGTTACAGTACGGTGGACGAGTAGTGGCCGCTTTGAACTTACCTGTAGATAGCGGCGCAGATTTGATTTTAAGATTTTTCTTACTTTTGATTATTTTCTTGCCGACTGAACAATCAGGGCGGCCATTATACGTCGACCGTACTGTAGTGCCAATTATTTCTTATCTATTTTAAGTTATATTTAACACACAAATTCGTGATAAATAAACCATTAAAAAACAATTACTATGTACTATTCTACAAGTTTTCCTTAATATTTAAAATAGCTGAACATATATATAAAAGGACTTGTCCTCACTGACTGAGGTAAGACGCACGCACAGTCGTAACCGCTGTGCGTAGAAACGTGGAATTTGGACAGATTTCTACTTTCGTAATCTGGACATCCACTAAGAAGGGATTTTAAAAATTTTAACCCTAAAGGGGTGAAATAGGGGTTGAAAGTTTGTATGGAAAAAAAATTAAATCTGCACCGATTTTTATAAAATTGTAAATTCAGACTCTTAAAAATATTTAATTGAACACGTGTTTCACGGTTTTTTAGAATTTACCCCCTAAGGGTGCCAATAAGGGGTTGAAAGTTTGTATGGAAAAATGTTTAAATCGCCACCGATTTTTATAAAATTTGAAATTTAGACTCTTAAAAATATTTCATTGAACACATGTTTCGTGGTTTATTAGAATTCACCCCTAAATAAGCAAGCGAAGCTGCGCGCGTCCGTTAGTCTCTTTATAAAAATTGTATTTGAGTGACAATTTTGCAAGCACAAAACTATTGCTGAGGCCAGTCCTGGCGCAGAGGCACAAGGGAGTGCCTGTAAACGTAACAGGCTATGGGTTTGATTCCCAGAAATGAAATATTTAATATTTTCATTTCTTCGCTCTGGTGTTAAGACAAAATTTAGCGTTGAGTTCCACCACTCAACACGCAATGCCTCCAGAAGAGGAGTGTGCCTACTCAGCTACACGCGAGATACACCATAAAGCTGAAAAAGACGATTCATGACTAAAATATTTCTTCAGTATTATTATTTTCTTCATTATTTGCTTTTCAGATAGCGAGAGCTACAAATTTTTTAGGTCTGGTTATCTCTTATCATTTATAAATAAAAATACTTCTACAGTAATGTATATACATTGTAAAAGTAACATGTATATTATAAAAATCACTTAACGGCTCATAAAATATTGCAATTATTGATGCACTCGTTGTTGGCAAAATAAATTTAATTTTAAATTTATCCGGCATATCACAATATTACTTATTTTACAATTAAATAATAATCTGTTTTTTCCGGCTTATTAATATAATTTCACATCAATGATGTTATTGACTAACGGTTTCATGGCCAGGATAAAAAGTGACAATGAAAACGTTATCTTATATAATTAATCTAAAAAAGAAATGCCATTCTAGCGGATTGTGACAAATATTTGGGTGGAATAAATTTGTTTCTTTGCACCTCCTCAATATACAACGTCTCGAATGTAATGGTCGTATTGCCTCGATCCTAGGCTATTAGCCGTAAGTTTTACTTAGTTTTATGCGAAAGGAGCATGAAGCTGATTTTTTTTTTGATTTATTTATTTATACATTTTTAGCTACACGCTGCATCCCGCACACAACAGGGTAGACTGAGGGAACTTAGTATTAAGACACCCCATTCCCCATTTTCTCTCGAATATTGAAGGCATTGCATGTTGAATGTCAAAATTCTAGCGCCGCGCTTTGCCTCGACACTAGAGAGAATGAAAATATTAAATATCTCATTTCCTCGAGTGAGAATCGAAGCCGCGTCGAACCTGTCGCGTTCACATGCTTGTCTTCCTGAGCCACCACTGGCCTGAAAAAATATACATGCCCAAAATTCTTTCCATTTAGGGTCTTCTCTACACGTCGGTTGGCCAACACCTGGACTATACTATGGCGCACCGCAGCAAGAATGACTACAGCTTGTTCACACCAGAACGTTACAGCTCCATTGTGAAATATAAGACTTCATATTATACCTTCAAAATGCCAGTATGCCTAGGACTGTTGCTGGCGAATAAACTAGATCCCAAAACTCACAAGCAGACAGAGACAATATGCTTTGAAATTGGACATTTATTTCAAATGCAGGTAAATAAATGTGTGCAATATTTTACTTTTCTCTTTTTTTTTGTTTAAGGCTGTATACCAGTGCAGGGTAGGCACTCTGTTCCCATTGACACACTTCCATTCCCCACTTTGCTCCGAATTCTAGATTCAGAACCAATTTTGGTAATCATTAAAGGTTCAAGTATTCAAGTAAATATATGGATGGCTACTTTTAATTTAAATAAAATTAAAAAAAAACAGATTAAATATTATACTTACATTATTTAATAGTTTTTTTTTAATATTAGCGTCACGATTGAGTAAGAAATATATTCTATACTTTTAGTAAAATATTATCTATTACATAATGATACGTACTAAACACTCAAGGATTTTCAATTTGCAAACAAATTTCTTTGTTTTTTTTTAAATAATTGATGAATTTACACGTAACTGATATGAGTTGAAATCCAAAACGGGGTAATTTCATATTTTTTTATATAAATGCGTCAGTCTGGTTGGATACACTAAGTTTACCCACGTGCCAAACAAAGCCTGTGATTTCTTCTGCATTCTGTAATGCCTTTAACAAAGATTGTTTGATTAGTGAAAATTATTAAAAGTGAAAGAATTGTCCTGTATTATAATGTATATATATATCGTCCATCATAGTCTATGCTATGGGTTATTTTACAAAAAGTTATTTTAATTTATTTCCATATTCACAGGACGACTTCATAGATTGCTTCGGAGTTGAAAAAGTGACAGGAAAAGTGGGTACAGATATACAAGAGGGCAAATGTTCGTGGCTGGCAGTACAAGCGATACAGAGATGTAACGAAAAGCAAATGAGAGTGTTTTCAGCTTGCTACGGAAGCTCCGAACCGGCCCACATAGAGAGAATAAAGAGACTTTACGAGGAACTAGATCTACCAACTGTATATAGAAATGAGGAAAAAGCGAGACACGATTTAGTTGTACGATTAGTCCAAGACTTCCCCTCTGACACAATATCCCCCGATCTCTTCTTGAAACTGCTCAACAGAATATATGACAGAAAAAAATAAATACTATAACGTATATGTATTGCTTAAATTTTATTTTTTTATATAAAATTCATTCAAAGTGAAGCATTTGCATATAAATTAAAATAAGAAAGTCAGTCGATCATTATTGACATTGATGGTATATTTATATATAATAAAAAAAAGTAACTAGTCTTTCAACAATTGTACCATTTTATTTAGAAAAGAAAATACAATAGTATTTTTAACACGTGACTGACGTGTAATATTTAATGTTTATTTTATACTGTGGTAGCTGCCATTAGCTAAATTATATATATATATATAATTGTCATATTTTTATTTATATTACATTTATGATTTCATCATTTTTTTGTTATAAGCGGTCTGCGGACTCAAAACTAGGATAAATTCGCTAAATCCCGGATGAATGGCAGCCCTGTGTCAATCCTAAACTGTATTTAACATTAAAATTTTATTAATTATAAGGAATAGTTGATTATTTTCAAAATAATTGATATATTCAAATGGTAAAATATGGTGGGAACTATTTTTAGTCAAATTATATTATTTATAATTGGTAACATTATACATGAATATATTTTATTAAAACAAATTATCGTGCGAAAAAGACAAATTAACGATGAATTTGCGACGATACTTTATATTAATATGGATTGTTCGTAAAAATATATTTTTCATAGTTTTAGAAAATGTAATCGAAGCGGGACTGAAACCTGCGCTTCTTGGACACTGTCCGGCTTACGAGAGGCGTGGGTTCGAGTTCCGCTACTAAAAATATATTTTTTCCCTATTGTAGAATAATACATAATACATATATATTTCATTTAAGGCATTATCGATTTGCAATAAAGATTAGTTATTATAACCAAGGAGGCTTAAATAAATTAAAAAGTTTAAATCTTCTTACAATTATATGCTTATCAAAATAGATATATTAAGAGAAATATTTTTTTTTGTGTTTGCATATTGGAAAAATATAAATATTATATAATTTCTCAATACTACGTAATACATTTGACCTTTAAGATTAAAAAAATAGAGTTGTCAGGGTCAATTTACTAAATATTTAATGATATATCTAATAATGTATTTAAAGAAAAATGAACAGCCGATTATTTTATTCAAATAAATAATTCAAAAAATTAAATAACTTTGTTATATTATTGAGACGATGGTTTACCACAACTTTAAAAAATCTTTAATTTCTGTTTTTGCTTATAACCAACCAAAATACGAAACCTTTACATAAATTACATAATATGTGTTGTTCTGATGTATAGGCTATATTATTGTAAAGTTTCATCTAAATCCGTTCAGTAGTTTTTGCATGAAAAAGAAACAAACAACTATCCTCACACACTTTCAAATTTATAGTATTAGTAGGATATGCAGGGAAATATTAAAATTTGAGCTATATCACTTTTATTCTCAGTATATTGATATATATACTTATAATATAATTCGTTTTGACCAGTTTTAGTATTTAAGTAAATATTGTAATAATTACAATTATTTTAAACATCTGTTTCGGTTCATTTATATTTTATTGTAATTATTAAGTTTTTCCCTAACGTTGAATATCGGAAATGGTAATGTAAGGAGGGTGGTTATTTTACAATGAATAAATTTATATTTCAAGAGATATCTTGTTTTTTTTTTATTATAAATAATCAACACTGTAAGGAAAGTTCTCTTAGCACTAGACTACCGCTGCCTACCTGCAGGATACAGCGTGAAACTGAAAAAATAATGATATCTTTTTAATTCCAAACTATTCTTACATATAAATTTATTTAAATGTTGATATATCTGTTTTATCAAAACCCAAAAACAGTGCAAAGTTATAATATATACCTAGTAAAAAAATTTTCCAGGTTTTTCACAAGGAAATTGACAAAATATATTGAATTTTTGTGGTCTTTATGAACCTTGCCAGCCTTGCCTTGTATTTCTAGTTACCACCCGTTATGATTGGAACTTGAAAGTAGGCAAAGAGAACCTATTGTCAATAAACTATTCTCCGCTTTCCATGTAAATTGACCTGGGTACCAACTTTAATTTGGCAAAGGTTCTAAGTTGTTAAATTCATTACTTTTTTAGTATTTATAACTTTTAGTTTTACTTTGCTTTAGGTAGTTAGTTTAGTTTTAGTTTTTTAATATAGTATTTATACTTTTAGAGTGCTGAAACTCGAGAAAAATAGATCTTTTCAATTTTTTAGGAAATCGATGTTCTTCAACATTGTCAAATTTGTAAAAATATTATATATTTCACTTATACAGCGTGTATTTTGTTGAAAAATTTAAAAATTTTGTCATGTCTTCTCTCTTATTTTCCCTGAAAGCGTTATAAGAGGTAAGGTATCACACCTATAGAAACAGAAAGAATCTACTGACGATGGCACAAACAGCCAACATTGTACTTTGTAATATCAGAACATTTATGAATTTTTAGTTCAACAAGTTTGTTAGAATATACCAGCATTATCACTTACGTAAAGCGTTGGGGCGAGTCATTAAAAACGCATTATTTGTGTTGTTCTAACAAAAAATGCAGATTAGTTTAAAAATATGCTTTTAAAATACATATTTACAATATGTGAATGATACGTGACTACGAGAAATAATTTAATTCAAAAATATTTATTTCAGTATAATTTTTGGCAAAACAAGTCTTGTTATTTTCCATTCTGTGAAAACATAGTATACAGAAGGTTAATTCTTACTTGGATATAGCTAAAGGTAACAGTCAAAATTAATAAATTTGAGCTAGTAGTTACTGAGATTAACTTGCTCAACCAATCAAACCTTTCGCTTAACAAAAATAAGGTAACAACGGACAGTTAAATAAAAACACATTTATATTCTATCCATAGTGTATTCCAAAAATATAATGTTATACATAACATTGCTTCAATCAATAGTTAAGTCAAGTTATCGTAACCGTTTACAACCGTTACTTATATATACCTACTAAAAGTAAGCAATGACCAACTTAACTGATGTCAAATATATTACAAAATATGGAATATCGGAACTATTTACTCTAATGATGTCCATACAATCCTATGTCCATGTTTTTCTCTGTTAAGTTTATCCATACCTATATTATAAATTCGAAAGTAACTCTGTCTGTCTGTCTGTCTGTCTTTTACGCAATCAGGGCCAAACCGCTAATTTAATTGTGATAAAATACTCATATAGACATACTTGAGGGTCCCGGGATGAACATAGGATACTTTTTTTTCTCATATTTGTAATATTGTCGATATATATTAATATATTAAAATAATTATTAATTTGACATGCAATTTATTCCGCCATGTTTATAACAGCCGCCGTTGCTAAGCAACGATTTGCAAAGTTTGTTGTTAGAAAACGTCACCCAAAATGAGTTTGCTTAATGCATACATGGTGCGCGACGATATAGATTTGTATACATTAACAAAAATTAGATGATTTCTATAATTTGATATTCATCCTTATGAAAATAAATATAAGAGTCACTTTTAGCATTTCATCTAGATTGAAATTATAGTTTACTGTATAACATTCTAATAAATAATTAAGGAGATGTCACTGATTGACCTAGCCTACGAGTGGTATAGTATGACCGACGCGAACGGGCAGATGACTTTGATGGTTTTGTAAATTTTTATATATTTTCGAATTACTGTTAATTTTTATGTTATTATTTGTTATCTATACCGATGTTATACACTTAAAATATCGTAATTTTAATCATTTGGGATTTTATTTAATATTGTTCGCAAAAATGTATAATTATTTAATATAGAAAAATGTTTAGTACGCGCGCACGGCAAACTTTAGGTACTTTTTCTAATATTAAGAATTTCCTTTAGTTACTTTTACTTCTTTTGTTTGTTCATTTCGGTTACTCAGATATATTTTTTCTAATAATAAATCTCCACTTATTATTATTTTTTTTACTTATTTTAATTATTTAGGCTTATATTTTCGCGGGCGTAGCCGCGTCCGGGCCCACTAGTTATCTATACATATAAAACGAGATGTTCCCACTAAGTAACTGAAATATGGACCAAACGTGAAATTTGGACCAAATGTTTATTTTCGTAATCTGGACAGCAACTAAGAAGGGATTTTGAAAAATGTTAACCCTAAGGGGATGAAAGTTTGTATGGGTTTTTTTTTAATAATACGAATTTCAGACTCTTAATTACATTTCATTGAACACGTGTTTCAAGATTAGAATTTATCCCCTAAACTGAAAATAATTTCATAAATATATTTAATAAATATTAGTATGATTCAAGCAGACGAAACCGCAAATATTTATGTGGAATACATAAATAAAAATACAAGAATTTTAAAAATATAACCTCTGCTGGTTATTTAAATATAAATTGCAATATAGCTATGAAATTTAGTTTTTATTCTCATAAAATATTATCATCGGAGAACAAGTTTTTTACAACATAATTATTTTATACACGGTAATAAAATAAAGTAAAAACTACATATAGCTTGACACCGTGTTCCGCAATTCAATTTTCAAGACATTCAATTTCCGTCTTTCGCCAAATTTTCGAGGCATTGCCTGTTCAGTAGTGGAATTCAACGCCACGCTTTGCCTTTTTACCAGAGCGATGAAATTAAAATATTAAAAAATAATTCATTCCCCGAGCGGGAATAAAAACCACAACCTTCGCGTTTACAGTCACACACTTGCCACTGCCCCACAACGGCCTCTATAAAACTATTTGATACAATAATAAATTTGTAAAATCATAAGATTAGAATCTTATGTAGACGTAATATAACTAATACTAAAAGTTTTATAACAGTCTTCCATTTTTTTTCAAATAATTTATCATTTTATTGAAATATAATGTATTTAAAAAAATTGACAGAAGATTGTATGGACATTCAAAATTCGCACTACATGACAAATATAAAACTACTGCAACTTATGGCAACATTAATAATGATATAATTCAAAACAATCAAGTAAAATGTGACGAGTATCAACTAGGTACATAAGAATATTGTTAAACTATTGCATTGTAACGTCCATATATAAATATAAGTTCAAATCCTAACAGGGGGGCACAATGCTGAGGTCACTCCGACTTGAATATTGACAAAAATAAAAAAAAGCAGGTTTTTAAAATAATAATAAATAAAATATATCCACAAATATGTTATAGAGATATGATAACGTAATGACATGGCAATTTTTAATAAATATATTATTATTTCGATATATATGTAATAGTATAATATATTTAATGAATGACGCTCAGCTAAGTCGGGTCGAGGGTAGTGTTGAAATGATTACATTGTGTACGTGCTAATATAATTTTGACTAGTAAGCACCAATTGACTAATATACATAATTAATATCCTTAAAAAGTATTTACATATATTTAGTGGCTAATAAAATTTAGCCAATACAAAGTTTTGGGTCGCAAAAACCCGATTCCATCCCCGCACCGCTCACTACGGAAAACTTTTCACAAGAACAATCTAGAATCGTGTTTAAATTGTTGCGATTTTTTTAATCCTATACAAAAAAAATAAAACAACAAAACTTTTGAGCGTTAAAAGTTCAGTTCGAGCCCTAAAGCAATAAAAGTTTCAATCTTTACATATATATGTAAAGATATAATATACATTATATGTAAAGATTAAGAGTAATTAATATTTTTTTGTATTCTATATTTTAAATAATAATACAAATTATACACTGAAGCTAATATATGTTTGTAATAATACAATGTTAAGCTGCTACGTTTTACATAAAAAAGTTATATTCGAATCGAAATATAAGAAATTCGGTGGTACTTATTCTACGTCAATTGCTGGATAGCCACGCCATTTTTCTTTATTCTAGTCACCTGCAATACATGTTTCGGAATAAAATTATAATATTTATTATTATTTATTTACGTATCTTCCGGAAAACAAAGTTAGAGGAAATATCTTTTTTAAATTTTACCCCATGAAATTTTTACATTCGATAGAAACTAGCAAATAATTTTAACCTTTCACGTCCAATAATAACAATGATGTTTTTGTTTTACCCCAATGCAAACATGAGTTTGTTTTTGTTTAAAATGTGACTTAATCGAGAGCATTCTTTGCAATGATTGAAGAAAATATGTTCAACCGTTTGGAGATCATCAGCTCTTTCCAGGTGGATAAAAGGATGTAAGCAATTTTGATTGGTCTAATCGATTTAATATTTATTTAAATTATTAAATATTTATTTAAATTATTAAATATTTATTTAAATTAAAATTTTCATTTCTTCGCTCTGGTGCTGGTGCATAATTCAAATTCCAATTACTAAACTACTTTCCACATTCACACTTTAAAGTTCTACATAACTCAAAGGTAACATCTCACACGTGAAGGTTACCTCCACCCGCATACTGCGGAATGTGATGACACCCATCCTCATAAGCAAAATCCCTTAACACTTACCCCCAAAGTTACCAGGCTAACATGTCACACGTGGGGGTTGACGTGAGGGTGGAAAGGCAGCGGGGGCGCGTGCACCAGCCGGCGGTGCGCCTCAGTGCCCGTCAGCGCCGCGACGGTGACGCCCGCCTGGTACGCGGCCGGCACCCGCACGTAGCGAGTACGCGTGCCCGCCTCCGCCCAACCTGAGGCTCGCCACTCTCGGATCACATTCGCTACTTGTCCTGGTTGAGGTTATTTGTGTTAAGTAGATAGTGCTTGAACTATAGCTATACAAATGTTAATTTTGTGTTTGTCAATTATAAAAAAAACTATTCTTAATATTCAATGGTTTTCGTTAATATTTTTTTGCTACATTGACAAATCTATAGCGAGATAATTAGAATCATTCATTCCCCTGAGTGAGAATCGAACCCACAACCGTCACGCTTACAGTACAGTGCAACGGTATAATTAAATTTTTATTTGTAATAAAATTATCTGTACTTACCAAGAACATTAAAAGTATGGAATCGTCGGTCTGGCACAACCATCAATGGTGTCAAATCTGTATTGGCAGTGAACCTAGCGAGGATATCTCTACTTTTAACCAAAAGCACAGAAGGAGATGTTAATTTTGGCCACAACGCTGATTCTCTTATACATTCCACGGGATTTGTCAAGTAAACTCCATGAGAAGACACTCCAAACACCATCTGATGGTGCCACGCGTCTGGTATTTCACCTTCACAACCCATTTGCAAGTTCAAAGTGAGAATTGGAACTGCACCTGAAATTAATGATATTTAGATGTAATAAAGTTCTAACACTAGTGATCATAGTTAATAAGTCCCGATAGGGACCTACATGTTGCTTTGCTCTGCCTTGTCGTCGTATCGTGTCATATTTATAGATGGGATTCTTTAAATGACGCGCCATTGCGCCATGCGGATCTTGTTAGATGCTACGTTCCGTTGCCCCTACAAAAATACCCCATCCTCCCTTTAAATTACATTACGTAATACGTCAATGGCTTCGCACGCACACCCATACGCGCACGCACACGCACACAATAACGCTACTTCACTTGCTAACCCAAATATCCTATATATATACTAACCAAGCGATATCCAGTCAGCCAACCAATGAGAGAGTGACATAACCCTCTCCGGGTAAGTGGGGAAGAACCTAGCGGTGACGAGACCGTCTGACGCTCTTTGGATGCCCGTCACTAGGTCCGCAGCCGTACACCCAGCTACTGCGCGCGATAAGAGATACCTGAAATTAATTTGAATTATGTTATTAAATTATTATATTTGTTGTTTTTGTTTCCATCAAAAATATTGTGGATACACCCATAGACTTAAGTTTATCAACTGTTATAACTTGTATTTCATTTTACATTTAATATGAAATTGGTACACAACCCTCGGTGGGCAAGTCTGACTTTCAATTGGCAGGTATTTTTTATAATTTTAATTTAAATAGCATTTGCAGCCTATAAAACTGAATTAACGAATTAATGAATAACAATATGTTCTTTCAAACAATATCTTTTGTATGTTTAAATATATAACGTTATTGCAAATGTTACCTTGGCAATGGTGCATTGTTGGCTCTCAGTCTGGTTCCTACAGATGAATTAATTCTATCTATATTGACAGGTACGCCCAGCGCTATCTATAGATATATGAAACAAAAACAAATATTAAACTTAATGTTTTAATATTTAATAAGTATAAGTACTTATAAAGAATAATAAGAATTTCCAAGCAGATTGGAGAATAAAAAATACTTAGTTACATATAAAAAAAATCTCAAACATTAGTAATAATCAAGTGATGTTAATACACCATGTGACAATTCTAATACAAAATTAAAAGGACATACAGTGCGGTTGATAGGGAAGTTATATTTAATTAACTTTTGCATATTATTCACACGGTTAGAAAATAATGAAAAGCAAGAAAAACGTAAAATCATAAAAATTGTGTAAGAAAAATATAAATCACTTACAAAAACATTAACAACAGCTGTAGCTCCACATGCTGAAGTGCCAATCTGCGTCACTTGCCGCTCGCAAGCTTCCCTCTCAGACCACACCATACAACGAGGGGGCTCCACGCAACACATCGTCTCTGAGGTTCCCTGTGGCTTGTCTGCTGCAAGCTATATAACATATATTAGTTTTTACTGGTATGTGACTGATAACGCAATTTTTTCGTTCGATTCTTACTTCATTTCCTAGCTTTGTTAACAAGGCAAAGTGCGGCATTGAGTTCCTCCACTAACGCATCTCTCGTGACTTCGGTGGAAATTGAAAAATGGAGTGTTTTAATGCTAGGTTCTCTTTGCCCACCTTGCCATGTGGTATATAGCATAAACATAAAAAAAGGCAAATCCATACTAGGTTATATTGAAATGTTGTCCATTACTTAAATAATATACATAATATTGTGTATTATGTTTTTTTTCTTCATCTTTTTTAGCTTATACATTTCCCAAATATAGCATTAATTTAACATTTGCCAAAATAAGGTAAGCTAAACTTCGTCAGAGATCTGCATATATAAAGGAGGCATTTAATTATTTTTTATATTTTATAAGCACTTTTTCATCTTAGAACATACCATATTTGCAGCATCATGATTTTCAATGTCTGCTTTAGTCTTCTCAGTCATAAGCTTTTTAGCCATAGTGAGATGAAATAGTGATGAAGATAAGTTTGATGAATCAAAAGCAGGCCTTTCTCCTTGATTAATTTGATATGCAAAAGGTGCTTCAGTATCCTCATCATCTAAAATTGCACACTTAAAGGTAAAAAGCATGCATTTCATTTAATAACATCTTAACAATTTAATATAGATAACAAAAGAGCTATAATTAAATTTAAAAAAAAACTATATAAATAACTCACAATTTAATATTTCTCTTGGTGATATTAAGTCACCACTGGAAATATGATGTGATACAAAATGATTAGAATGCCAATGTGCCATAGTCCTCCTGACTAATAACTGTTCCCCCCTTACATTAATATGAGTAATATAAGGTCCAAATGCTTGTACACCTCTTGCATTATCTGGTATCTCTTGTATTATCTCTACACGACTAGTTGATGGCACATTATGTTGGGGTTCTTCTTGAACCGAACTTGATGCTACAGCTACGGGATGCTGTTGAACTTGTGGTGGTAAATATTCAGGGGAGGTCCCTCTTATAACAGGTTCATTCTCTTCAGGCATGTTGGCACCATCAAGGTCTGTGTCAGATGTGGAAGCATCTTCAGTATCTACTTCACAAGAAGGTCCAGGGTCAAAGTCCATTTCCAAGAAGTCCATGTCAGGACTAGATGCACGAGAGTTTTGTTCTCTAACGTTAGCACCCGCTGCCTGGGCGGCTGCATATGGTGGAGGTATAGGTAGATGTTTATCCAGAGGCAGTCCCATATCCAAGCTGAAGAAAGAACTTGGTAAATCTGCTAAATGCTCTCCACCTCTGTATGTGTAGATGCAGCCATCTTCTGAGCCTAAGGAATAATCATCATTGCCAGTGTCACTTGAACTATCATCTGCATCCAAGTTTGTTTTATTTAACTTCAATGTTGAAGGCCTTTTTCTACTCTCTCTAAGTCCACTTGGTTCACCTAAGTCAAAAGTTTTGCTGGATGATGCTCCACTTGTGGAAGGAGCATTTATATTGTAAGTAATAGAAAGACCAGCTGATTCTTGACAAACTTTGTGTTTATGACATTGCCTCTCTTGATTAGATTCTATGCCATTATCACATGGCGGCGGCTTAGTGGCGCTGACGTGATCTGACTGGTTATTAGATGTGTTCACCGTTGTGGACGACACAGAACTATTTACTAAATTATGTTGCTCAAAATGACTTCCCGAAAGTCTATTTGATGAGTGTCCAGTATCATTACTGGTTGTTACATTGGGGTTTCTCTGTTTTGAGCCATTATGGGGATAAAAACTTAAATCTGTTTCATGTGACATTGATGTAAACACATTTTCATCGCATTCACCTTGCCCTCGTTGTTTTGATATGCCCTTGCGACTGTTACTTGTGTCTGATTCACGATCATGTTTATTTCGATTCCTTATCGAATCAGACTCCTCGTGAGGATCCATTGCAATAAAATTTATACATTAACAATTGTCGGCATTGTCCAATTTAAGGTTACTGAATATTATAAAGATTTTTATGATATATTTAAAAAAATACAATTTAAATAATGCATTAAACAAAAACTTATATGGTTAAGGTATTTCTTTACGTCGTTGAAATATATTAAAAATTTCACCTTTACGACGAAATAAGAAAGTATTGGATTAAAAACAAACTAATTCTAACAGACCAATTGACAGATATTATAGTATTACTTTAGTGGAGTGTTGTAAGTTAAGAAAAAAAAATATATTTTGTCCAAGAAAAGAAAACATATTTTACATTACATTACATTATATTAAGTTGTATGGATAACGTTTAACATTTTTTTGTTACTAAAAATGCTCGTATACTTAATTATTAAGTTGTTTATACCTTCTTGGTCTCTATTTATTAAAAACAATTTTCAAAAATTAGGCAATATATAAGTAAATAACTGTAGTCTGTGGTAACAGAGCTGTCAATTGACAATTCTAAAAATTTTACAATGACACACTGAAACTTTTCTCCATCTGTAAGATTATTAAAACTGCGTCTTATACAATATAAATTGTGTGATTAAAAGTCAGTGTTGTGCTAGTAGTTATTATAATCAACTTTAATCCAAAGAAAATTTGTTATAATGGCGTATGCTTACTTGTTTAAATATATCATCATTGGTGACACAGGTATTGATTTATTCCTTGAATATTTTTCGCTAACTAGCCACACCACTTTATAATGCAATTGTACTATGTCCTATTATAAAGTAATTTATAAGTATCATGGATATCTGTATAAAGAACCACATTTCATTGCTTAAATATAATATATATATAATATAAAATTACAAAATTTACCCTAAAGTCGACAAAGATATTGACTTCTTCCGCCTACGCTGTATGTTTACGGCGTACATGAATGCCACAAATAGGTATTTGTTAAATACAATTTAATTTGAAAAACAATTTAGTTTGCTATTACACGTCGTGATTTATTTATTTATGCTGCTATATAAATAAACAAAGAAAACAGGTCTATCTTAAACATGTCATTAACTGGTTACTGGTCAAGGCCTTTCTTTGTTTTTTTTTTATATGATAATATACTAGTTATTTATTTAATGTTGAAAATAATTTTATAAAGTGAAATATTTATTATTTAGGTGTGGGCAAGTCTTGCCTGTTACTTCAGTTTACAGACAAAAGGTTCCAACCAGTACATGACTTAACTATTGGTGTGGAATTTGGGGCCCGCATGATAACCATTGATGGGAAGCAAATAAAACTGCAAATTTGGGACACTGCTGGACAGGAAGCATTTAGGTTATTTTTTATTAAATCATCATATAATAACTTGGTATAGAGTTAACATGATATAAAAAAAATAATAATATTTTTCAAAATTTAAAAATACTACTCATTGCAATTAAATATAAATATAAATTAAATATAAATTTTTGTTTTGTACAAATGTGTTATTCAACAGAAAAAAAATATTCAATTCAATTTGGGAAGGTTGGTAGGTAGGCTATGCAAACAACTAAGTTAACTGCAGGAACAGCCAATTGATGATGAATTGACTGTTCCTGCAGTTAACTTAGTTGTTTCTATTAGACTAACATAAGTCTTAGTTACTTCAATTTCATCATGAGAACATGCAACAGATAAAAGCAAGCAAGTAAAAAAATATTGTTTATCAATATTTTAAATGTTTACCAATATGACATTTTTAATGCAGGTCAATCACTCGATCATACTATCGGGGTGCAGCTGGTGCGTTACTTGTGTATGACATTACTCGACGAGACACCTTCAACCACTTGACTACATGGCTTGAAGACGCCCGCCAACATTCCAATTCAAACATGGTTATAATGCTTATTGGTAATAAGAGGTTAGAATTGTTTTGTTTATTAATTTAATTTTGCATTCTGCAAGGTAAAAATGTAACAAAGAAACACTATTATCCTTCAGTATCTTCAACTATAGTCCATTTAAAGTCTGTTGTAATTTTATTGAAAATTAATTTATTTAAATATGTATTTCTTGGCAATAAATGTTTTTTTAATTTATTTATTTTATTTATGCATATTGACAACCACAATCTGTTATACAACAGAACACATTAAAATAAATTTAACTTTACAGTGACTTAGAGTCACGGCGTGAAGTGAAGAAGGAGGAAGGGGAAGCGTTCGCGCGCGAGCATGGACTGGTCTTCATGGAAACCTCTGCCAAGACTGCGGCGAATGTGGAAGAGGCATTCATCAACACTGCTAAGGAGATTTATGAGAAAATCCAGGAAGGTGTCTTTGATGTCAACAATGAGGTATGTTATATTTTTAGTTTCACTTTGTTTTTTGCACATGGCAGGGTGCGCAGATGGAACCTGTGAACATAGTGTTAAGACACTCCAATCCCATAAAGCCACTTCTGTCTTTCCGTCGAGTTCTTGGGATATTAAGTAGCGGAAATCGACGACGCCCTCGGTGTAATATATATTTAAAATGCTTATTTTTTAGTTTTTAGCATTTATTTAAAGTAAAACGTGTCTTAGTCATTGAAATGACTAGAAATGAGGCTTTCAATGAATTTAGTATTTGTAACTTAGTACTATTTGTTTTCAACTGACGCAATGCATTTCAAAACAATAACAAAAAATAAAATTGAAGTAATTTAGTTCAAAAGGTTTATATAGCTTTATTACTGTAATTGTATATCACATCTGGCAGTTCACATGTATTTTATCATACGTTCTGATTACGCCGTTATCGATTTTTATTTTCTTACAACTATTGTTTTAAAAATCAATTGTCATTCAACTGCATTCATTTCTCCTGTTTTAAATTATTACGTCTTTAGTGTTTTTTTTATTATTATTGTTTATTCATATAATTATTTACAATATTCTGAGTATAAATAGATATGTAGTATGTATTATATTTTACAATGATATATTCCAGGCAAATGGCATCAAAATCGGACCGCAGCACTCGAACGCTGGCGCTGGAGGGGCGGGCGGCGCCGGCGCGGGGGGCGCGCCGCCCGGCGGCTGCTGTTAGGTGCTGGGCTGCACACACTGAGCGGGACCCGCCTCGTGTGGGATACGGTATGGGGTTTTTTATTTAATTATGTATGGCAGAGGGACCCTAGTATTAAGAGAATCTGTTCCACTTTTCGTGATTGCTTATTGAGTGGCGGAATTAAACACCGCGCTATGTCTTGTTACTATGCAAGTACATGATTTTTTCCCTCAAGTGGGACTGAGAACCATAGCTGTCGCCTTTGCCCAATATCTAGTTTCTTTCGTATTTTGTAAAAAACATATTCTTTAATTACTTTCACAGAAGGGGTGCAGCTGTGTGCAACAAACACTGGTACGGAACTTACTGCATGCTGGATTACTTAGTTTTATTTAAATGCTACAGAATGTTGCATCTCAACTTTTAATAATAGCAAGGTGGCTCTCAAGCCTATATGATAATACTAGACAAAGTAAACTAATCGTAAGTAAAATTTCAGGTATACTATAAAATACCTTATCTCTTAGAAAATTTCTTACAATTCAACTGTACTAAGAATTCTAACATTGTTTTGTTCTTTCAATTCAATTTATAACTTGACATTTTGCAGTTTTAATTGCCCATCAATCGTGGATATCTAAAATGTTGTCTCCATGTTATATTAATTTACGTAGTGGCAGTAAAGTTACATCTTTAGCAGATATTTAAATATTAGACGTAAGTAACATTCATCATGCATAACCCGACATTGAGTATGTGTAAGATCGGACCAGGCGTGGAATCATATAAAAGCAAATACGGCAATATCTATTTCTTTTTCAATATCTAAATATTTTTCGATATTTTTGCATAATTAATTGGTTATTTCACTTTCTAACTAGCAATCAAACGCGGCTTCGCCTGCTTAAACTTATTGTTATTTTAGTCTGTAATTACACAAAATCTTTACATAGTAATAATAGTAGCCTTTGTGGTATTTTGACATATAAATTTTATTACTGTAAAGTTTCATTGAAAACTCATCAACTTTCACATTTTATAATACTAATAAGATACTACATTACTCTGTAATAATTCCTCTGGATGAAATTGCTTTACTTGCCTTCATATGATTCATATTATATATTTAATGTATGTAATCATCCATTTTATATGTATGTAAAGTTTTTCATGTCCTTGCACCCTTTTGTATTAACCATTGTAAAATAATCAAGCATAAATTATAACAATTTGAGCTTGATTTTCTTTATTTATAGCTTATTATATACACATAAATAAATAAAGACTTTTCAGCCTTAAGCCAATTTGAAATGAGTGTGCAATGTTTGTAATATTTTTTTAATAAGTAACTGCTTCAAATCCAAATGTCTTGTGATTGTAAAAGGACTTTAGTATGTAAATTTTATACCATGTGTAAGTCCACAATATGCATTATATATTTTTAACCTTCACCTTATATTTTTTTTAAATGACTAACGAAATTATTTTACTTTGTTAATGAAAGATGTGTATTTTATTTTTATATTTTATTAATGACATAAATTTTTAATCCTTAAACTTTTGCCAGAGGTTTTTTATATGTATAGCAAACATGTTTATTGACCATCTAAATAATATTTATGAGAACTGATGGAGGCCTAGAGAATCTTGCACAAGATGTAATTTCTGAGGAATATACTTAAAAAATCTAATCGAAAGTAAAATAATCGATTATATAATGATACATTTAATCTTTAAAAAGCGATTTGATAGTTGATATATCGACTATGTAACCATTCTAAAAAATCGATTAAATATAAAAGAAAATTGCTAGTTACAAAAATTCTCGAAGGATAATATGGTGATCTAAAGGGCTGGTTGGGAGTTAATTGAAGACATGATAACAAAACTAGATTATTTTTAAGTTTAGCACATTGTAATGATGTAGTAATATTTTATAAGGTTACAATATGCGAACACATTTGTATGGCATAATTCATGAAGTAAATGTTGAAAAAATAATTCTTGTGTTTTATTTTACCATTTTACTTATTTCTTACATTATGTTTACGATATAAATTAGTTCAATTTTATTATTTTAAGATATAAATTACATTAAATAATAAACATCAAAATGTATTTGATGTTTATTATTTAATGTAATTTAGCTTTTAGCTTTATTAATGTTAACCTTTTACATCCATATTTTAAATTATCAGGTACACAATTGTTACTTAACATATATTAACATATAAGAAAAATTTGAGAAAATATATTTTTTTTAATATGATGAGACTGGGACCTGTACCTCTTAGAAACCATCAAAGGGTTCTGATAAGTATATGCTCATTTGTTGAGACTTTCACAATTTCTAAGATAATAAGATAACTGTTCATTCATTGTTTCTAAGAGGCACAGGTTTGTATCATGCTCCTACGTTTAATATGTATGTAAAAATAAGTGGAATAACTCTAAATAAAGAACAGGTTTAAAATTACTGAAATAACTAATTAATGTCTAAATACAAATTACTTGTTATTTTATTCAAGACGGTGAACACAGAATTTACAAGTTCTGGGGTTTTCATTCTGACAAAGCCATTGTTTCTTATTTCTGCTTTTGGTAGGGCTACTCCATATAAATCACTTACAGCAATGTTTAAGGCGCAACTATTGCGCATTTGATTTTGAAACAGTTGATACGCAAATTTTATTGCCTCGTATTCATTACCCTTTTCATGTTTAATTCTAAAAAAATATATATTAGTTTAAATGAACATTTTAATGAAGTTCTTTTAAAAATAATCTAAAATTGAAAATAATGACAATATAATAAAAAAGAAGGTATGATTAAATTGAAAAGTCAATTTGCATGTAGAGATCATCTACTCATAAACTGAAGTTATAAATACATATAAACAAATGTAATTACAATAACATATAGTTTGTTTGTCACTCAGTAAACATCATAAAATATATACCAGACTAGCGGACGCACGCCGCTTCGCCTGCTTATTATTATTATTGGACCCTTAGAGGTGAATTCTTATAAGCCATAAATAATAATTCTAATAATGTTCAATGAAATATTTTAAAGAGTCTAAAAATTTTTTTTTTTTAAATTGATAGTGATTTAAAGATTTTTCCATGCAAACTTTCAACCTTATTTATTTGCACCCTTAAGGGGTGAATTCTAAAAAACCATGAAACACATGTTTAATTAAATATTTTTAAGTCTTAATTTCAAATTTTATAAAAAAGTGAAAATATTTTCTTACGGATTCCAGATGGTACGTATGTCTCCAATTTCAAAGGTTAAGGAAAATTTATGTGTGGAATCACAATCATAACTTAGAATGAATGCATCTGTACTCTTTGAATTATCATTATCCACAAAGTTAAAACAAAACTGTAATAATTGACGCTGAAACAACATTTTAGTAAATGAGATTTTATTACATATTTTGTTTGTTATATTTAGAGACAAAAATTATCTAATTTGACCCAAAAATAAAATATTAAGAAAAAAGTACAAAGTAAATATTATGTTCTAATTACCTGTGTAAAATTGCATTGTGCAATATTACAATCAAATAAAGTTTTCAAAGTTGATTTAACCACAGTACCGACTGTTTCTATTCCCCTTTCCAACATATATGGAAGATGTATAGTACCATCTAAAGTTATACTAACTCCCCATGATATGAGTATAGCACAATACACTGTTTTCTTATCAACTCTAGTACTTTCTCGTGACTTTGAGGCAACTGTAATCTGAAAATTAAATAAAAAAGTACAATATTATGCTGATATTATTGTTAACACTACATAAAAAGTATCTTACCATTAAAGCATTTGAATCTTTATGAGAGTATTTTAACGTAGGTAATTCTTCGAAAATTACTTCAAATTCTAATGTTGAATTTCTAGCAATATCTCTTACTAATGCTAGACGTATGTTTTGTGCATATTGTCTTAGTTTAACACTATCATACTGTAAGTTATACATTGGAGACATTTCATTTAATATCCAATGTTCTTCATTATAAATTACTAAAAAAAACCATAATAGATTAATAAACACTGAAAATTGTATAAAAGAATAAATATCAACATATTAAGCCATTAAATTTACCCTCAAGAGGATCGCTGTAAACGTAATTTGAATTCATATTTATATATTATAAAAAAGATGTTTTCAAGTTGTCTCTAAGTCACAGAAAACGTTTACTCTAGTTCTCATTTACTTTAGTTCTAAATTATCGTCTAATAACCTTTAGTTTACACAATAATTAGTTTTCTACAAAGTATTTCAAAATTTTTGCCGTTAGTCGTTACACGTACTTGACCACAGAAACAGAACACATTTACCCATGTACTAGCACAGTCATTGTACTTGACAAGTTGTCAGAGATAAAAGCATATATACTACATAGATAAACTCGCGTCTTTGCCCGATTAAAATTATGAATTATTTAGTACACGGAATTACGTTCCTACTTTAATAAATAATATGTATATTTAAGATCAGGGCTTGTTAACGTTACCAATTAACATTTAAATTAACGGTAATTCCATAAGATACTTAAGTATCGTTACAATTTGTTAGCGATACTTGGTAACTTAACGGAATAATAACGTTACAATAATATTAATTTTGCGTTAAATCTTAACGTAAAATTTAGTGTTACTTCGAAAGTAGCGATATAAGCAGTGATATAAACCATCCTTTTATTTTGCTACCTTTATGCGACGTTGCTGTTGTGTACAAGTCGCGATCAACGTAGCGTCTCCCGCGCCCCGCATTTTAAGCATCGTCACGAGGCCGTCGTGGCGCAGCGGCACAAGAGCATGACTGTAACGCGACGGTTGTGGATTCGATCCCCACTCGAGGAAGTGAAATATTTATTTACGTTTATCCCTTTCTTCGCTCTGGTGTCAAGGCAAAGCGCGGCGTTGAGTTTTGCCACTCAACACGTAATGCGTCCAGAATTCGGCAGAAAGTGTGGAATGGAGTGTAATTAACGTTAATTTAAATGTGAATTGGTAACGTTAAGAAGCCCTGGACGAGAGCGACGGTAGCAAAACTAACTTATAACGATATCATTTTAACGATACCTAATGATACCGTGGATTTCAAATTACCTTTGCTTAACGGTAAAGTTATCTAAATAAATATATATTGTAATGCTATTTTTCAAGTATAACGATACCACTTTTTAATGTTATTTCAAGCCCTGCTTAAGATTTCTATAGTTATAAAAAAAAGTACAGTCGAATTGATAACCTCCTTCTTTTTGAAGTCGGTTAAAAATTATTATTCAATTCAATCAAAGAAATAAAAAATCTAATCTATTGTCTTTATAATTACGAGCTTTTATTTACTTTCACCTGTCCCGTTGTCTGTCTGTAATCAAATCTTGCAAGTTAAATTTAATCTACTTCTCGGCTTCCGAGTGAACTAAAATTTTCCATGCATGTATAAATCGCATGATAATGCGATATTATTATGACATATAGCTGATCTGATGATGGAGTTGGAAGGTGGCCATAGGAACTCCGTAATTAAACTACATAACCCCATCGAGTTTGAGCTCGTTTGATTCATCTTGACGAGTACTTTAATACTAAATGGTAACCAGGGTCTGATGATGGAGCTGGTAGGTGGCCATAGAAACTCCGAAATATGGACATAATGGTGCAGGTTATGTATAAACATATAAATTATAAAATAACATGTAACATACACAACACAACATGTAACATATTTTTATATTCAGACTTACCTTCCTTTTTGGTTTATGTGTCGAGAATCTTATCTGTTTCTTTGGGTAATAATATATTCTGTGGATCTGACATCGGTTCTATATTATACTAATATACTCCTGTTCTTACTTCTTTCTTGTGACGTATCAACTATCAAGTGACAAAAAAACTAGTGGAAAAATAACATGATAAAATTATTATATTTTTCTCGATATTACTAAGTTATTATTAATACTTTGCATTCTAATACGGCTAAATTGGTTTTCTAATCTGATTTGGAGCATAGTAATTGTACGCCGTCATTACAATCTAACCGGTTATAGAATTTATTAAAGAATTAAGTGTTCATTTATTAAATTGCTTCAATTATCGGTGAGAAAAGAGAGGAGAGAGGAGTAGACCTGTACTATTTTAGTATTTTTGCAAGCCAATGCAAACACTTTAATTATATATGTTCTTTGTTGTTATCTTTTGCGCGAGTGAAGTTCATTACACCACAGATATTTTACATTATCGTTAGTCGTCACTTACGATTTACGAATACTTCGTATTCGTACTAAATATACTTGTTTATTCTCTACATTACTTCAGTTTGTGTCAGAACGCCGTACAGAATGGATCAACTACGTTTCGACGGTCGCGTTGCAGTAGTTACAGGGGCCGGTGGCGGCTTAGGAAAGGCCTATGCTTTACTTTTGGGTTCAAGAGGTGCTAAAGTAGTAGTAAATGATCTTGGGGGTGCCAGAGACGGCTTAGGAAAATCTAATTTTGCAGATGCTGTTGTAAAGGAAATTAAGGACAAAGGTTAGTTACTTTACAATCATATCATTAAAGTTATAGTTCTAAGCATATATGTCTTTATATTAAATTGGTTATGTACAAATATATTATAATAGGCAATATATTTTTATTAATAATTATACTTTAGCACCTTAGTAAAATATGTCTTATTCTCTGTGTGTTTATTCTGAATATCTAAAATATGTGCTTGTAGTTAACCCCGCTGGTCACTGTATTTCAAATTTGAATATTAATAGCTAGCTCATTTCGATTTACAATTCCTTATTGAGATTTTACCCTGATTTCCATGCATTTATTAGTATTATAAAATGAAATGTGTTTTCAAAATATAAATTTATTAATTATGAGCAGTAACTATTGCTATGATTTTTGTTGCATGTTTATTTATTCTGAATAAACTGACACAATTAATATAGTAAGGAAAATCTTATAGAAAATATAGTAGGAAACATACATATATTTTTGAATTGGTTTTACCAAAGGGATTCTTCCTTGACTAATGAAATATTATATTAGTATTTTGTGTATTTTTATTTATTTACCATTATAGTGCATACATATAATATATGTAATCAATAATTTTTTGAAAATACTATTTAATATTATTTATCACTTCCCCCAACATATAAATATAAGAGAAGACAGTTGTTGGACAATCTCGAAATGAGCAAAAGCAAGGGATTGAATTTTACCACTTCATATAACTAACAAAATAAAATAAATCAGTTTCATGCTATATCCCGCACACAGCAGGGTAGGCAAATGGAGCCTAATGTTAACACATTCCATTCCCCACTTTTAGCCGAATTCTGGAGCATTATGCGTTGAGTGGCACAACTCAATGTTCAGCTTTGCCCTGATACCAGAGTGAAGAAATGGAAGTATGAATGTAAATAAATATTTCACTTCCTCGAGTGGGGTTCAAACCCACAACCATCGCGTTATAGTCACATCCTTGTGCCGCTACGCTACAACGGCCTGTGTGTAAAACACTGTGTGTGGAGTGGGGAACTGACTGTCTTAACACTATATATTTGCGCTCTACTGGGGAACTGACTGTCTTAAATATATAGTATATTTCGCCTAAAAGCCATAAAATAAGAAACAAAACACTATTTATTATTATATTATAGGTTATCTCTGTCTTCCTTGCTATATGCAAAATGCTTATACTTGCATATTAGGACACATATATTGAAAATGAATTTTACAAATAATATATCCTAAAATCGTGACCTTTTTTATCAATTAAAAACTGCTGAAAATAACCAAAAACTAATAAGATCTTTTTTTTTTAATTTAGGTGGAGAGGCAGTAGCTGATTACAACTCAGTTGTTGAAGGAGACAAGATTATTAAAACTGCTTTAGACAAGTTTGGGCGCATTGATATTTTGATCAACAATGCAGGCATTCTGCGTGATAAAAGTTTTCAGAAAATGTCTGACCAGGTATGTATATTTTATCTATTTTTGTATTCTTATTTGACTAGCTAGAATTATATTTGAGATTTAATACTTGCGTGGAACTACAAAATTAGATTTTAAAAGTATGTAGTATAAATTTATGGTTGCCCAATGTACATTCTTAGGAATTATCTTTGGATAGTGGAAATTTGTTAAAATCTCCTGCTTTAATAAATTATATAATAATAAATTTATAATATTATACCACACATAAAGATAAGGATTAAATCTTAAATTTTCTAGTGTAACTAATTCAAATGTTTTTATCATTATTTCTGTAATTATCTATATTTTTACCACACGCAAAACTTGATAAAATTTTACTGTTTATAAAAATAATAAAAAAATATAACAAAAATTTTTTTTTTTTCTTTTAAAATTGCTTTTGGTTTATTTCTTACACTTTGCTCTACTTTCGTGTAATGCCTTTTTATTTATAACAGAGGAGTCTGAATCAATTAATCAATCTTCTATTTTACTAAAAATATTTCAATTTCAAACTATTGATTTTGTTTTTCTTGAATTAAACCAGGATTGGGATCTGGTTCACGCCGTACACTTGAAGGGCGCCTATAAGACAACTCAGGCCGCGTGGGAATCGTTTAAAAAACAGAAATATGGCCGCGTTATTATGACCTCCAGTAACGCGGGCCTTCTTGGAAACTTTGGACAATCTAACTACAGGTAAAAATATTATGAATTTGTAAAGAAATCTATATCTATATATATATATATATATATATATATATTTTATTATATGTATATATATATATATATTTATTTATTATATGTATATATATATATATATATATATATAATAAAACTGTTACTCGTCGCAGTCTAGACGTGGAAGATAAATGAAAAAATATTATTGGATTCGTATGTTAAAGATTGAATCCGCTACCATAGTTTTCATAGTCGGACTCTGTCACCAAAGTTTAATCTTAGATTAAAAATATATATTTTTTTTCTAATGAAATAATATTATTCATAAGTAATTAAAGCTGTTAGGAATGTGTTATTATAGCGATGCACATATTTATGGATATCTTTATAAACGTCAATACAAAAATGCTAACTCATTGTGTTAAGGTCATTTATTTAAAACCCGTTGTTTCCTACTAGTCGTCATATTTAGTTTATTATCTTCTTTTGCTTCAAGCTGGATCCCGCATATATGTAGCAGGGTAGACAAATATATGTAGCACGGTAGGCAGCCTAGTGAACACTAGTGAACGAGAACCGAATTAACCTTAATACTACGTTCCCAGGTTCCATCTGCCTACCCTGCCAGATGCGGGATAAAGCTAAAGGTTAAAAAAAGTATCTTGATACTAGGCGGCTATCAGTGGGATAGGTCGTGAAATTAACAAAAAATTAAACCTACATTATCGTTTTTAGTGCAGCAAAAATGGGGTTGGTGGGATTTGCAAATACACTGGCACTTGAAGGAGCTAAATATAATATTAAAGTGAATACAATAGTGCCGACCGCAGCCTCCCGTCTCACTGAAGACATACTACCTCCAGACATGTTCCAGGCCATGAAGCCAGAGTTGATAGCGCCTGTTGTTGTGAGTGACGCCATTTTGATTTATATAAATTGTTGTTTTGATTAGTGTATTGTTTTTTTTGGGGCTGTCGTGGTGCAGAGCCACCAGCGGGTTCGTGTAAAGGGTGGTGGAATGAAATTATTAATATTTTCATTTTCTCGCTCTGGTAACGAAGCTCGCTCGCTTTGAGCTTCGAGTTCTGCCATTCGCAATGCGTCCGGAATTCGGCGGAAAATAAGAAACAGAATTGTCTTATAGGAAATTGAGTTTCTACAACAGACTTGTCTCACAAAATTACCTCTGCTTACACTCTTATGCGCATGAAGCAAAAAAAGCCGTCTTGTTTAAATTAATTTTGAAATCGAATGAATGTACTGGTTTGCTTTTTTTGACATTAAACATGTATTCTGTGATTCATATATGATTCAAAAAATAAGAGTTATATATGTATGATCATTTTAAATATTAATTTCCTATCGTAGTTGCTTACGTAGATAATAACCTAAAACAAGTTACTTGCTGTTTTCGCGCTACTGAGATTCTTGTGCTGGTTTTTTCTCGTGTCTGAGGCAGTAACTTTAGTAACTTTGGGAAACGGTGATAATTGACGTTCAAAAATCAAGCTTATAACTTCTCATTTTTAATAAAATTATTTAACTTTGCATAACTCTGAAATAAAATTCGTCATAAAATAAAATTATTTAACTTTTGCTGTGTTTATTCGTTGTAACAATTTTCAATATTAATACAAATATAACATTCGCCCTTATTTAACTATTACATGAATGCATTTAATTCATATTGGTGGTCACCGATAATATAGATATAGTTTTGTGTATTAAAATTATTATGAAATAATTGTTTTGTATACTTGCCTAGAAGATTATGCAAATAATAATATCTTATAAATTATCACTATTGATGATTTATTTGTTTTGTTTTGTTTTGAAGGTGACATTTCGGTGCACAGCTGATATTTTGTTGCCTATCAGTTCAGAATTAACACAATTTTTTAAATCTATATAAAGAAATAAAATTATTCATCTCATATTGTTTTAGGCATACATGGTACATGAATCGTTTGAAGCGAATGGCGAAATTATTGACTCGACCCTCGGCTTTGCTTCTAAAGCGCACCTCGTCAGGTCTAATGGCGCTCCGCTAAGGTAAATTAAATAAAAAATGTTAATATAATAAGTTATAGTTGTTGTCTAATTATTGCATATGCCTTAATTAATTGTATTTGGTATATTATATTATTACATATTTTTTTACTAATTTATAATATATTTCTAAACAGAAACAAGCCATCAGATCCAGTGACAATAGAATCAGTGAAACAACACTGGCACGATGTCGTCAATATGAACGATGCTAAGCGTATCGATAAAATTGCCGAAGTCACTATCGATTTAGTGCAAAAATTACAGGTTAAAAATATTTTCTATTATAAATTATATCTACTATAAATTATAAAAATATTTTCTATTTATAATTTTAAAATTATTGTATTCTCAAGTTTTTTTTGTAATTCAACATTTAACATTGACAATCCATTTTTCCTGTTTGCTATATCTGAACAATGAGAAAAAAATATTGACATTTGAGGAAAATACCAAGAAGCTTAAGAATATAAATATTAAATAAAATTGTTTGTTATAATATTTATATATTTTATAATTTTGTGTTATATAATATCCATTGTCGCTAGTTTAAATAGGGCATTTGTAAGTGATTCAGTACATTCAGTATTTAGTCAATAAAGTGTTTCTAAAATCTACCTTTCCCCTGAACTTTTCCAGTAAATAAGTAATATTTATGTTTTTACATATATTTTTATTTTATAAGGACTTTGAAGAGCGCAGCAAATTGAACAGTGAGCGTCCATCCTACTGGGGTTCATACAAATATAACTCTAAGGACCTCGTCTGCTATGCACTCGGAAGTAAGCCAAATATCTATAATATAGAAAATATTACTTAAAAGCGGTCAAAACATAGTTATTGTAAAGAGTCATTATATACTTTTGTTAGTTATATAATTTTTACATGGTTAAAAGGTTTTAAATACATACATAATTATTATATTAAACTATAATAATATTCTTTCAGTCGGTGCCTCCGTAGTAAACGAGTCGGAATTACGTTTTCTATACGAAAGCCACGAGAGTTTCGGTCCCCTACCAACGTTCTTCATACTGGCCGGCATGATGCTGGAGTCACCCATCGTGTCACAGAGCATGCCGCCAGGGAAATTTGCAGATTTTACTAATGTTAGTATTTTATTCTTTATTTTGTGTTTTCACGCTCTAACCCGCATGTAGCAAGGTAGTATAGGGAACCTAAAACCGTTCCCTTCTTTCCATCGAGTTTTCGTGGTATTGTGTGGTAAGTGGCGGAAATCAACGTTACGCGACGGTTGTGGGTTCGATCCCCACTCGAGGAAGTGAAATATTTATTTACGTTTACATTTCCATTTCTTCGCTCTGGTGTCGAGGCAAAGCGCGGCGTTGAGTTGTGCCACTCAACACGTCTTAATACTAGGTTCCCTCTACCTACCCTGTTATGTTCGGTATACAGTGTGAAGCTGAAATATAAATAAATATTTCTTTAAAAAGTCTAGAGTACTATTGTTAAAATAATTTTTATATTTACTAAAAAAAAGTAAAAATTAATTATAGATATTACACGGCGAGCAATATATCGAATTCTTAAAAGAATTGCCGGGCACTGAAGGTGAATTCACAGTACGAAACTATGTCGTGGACATGTTGGATAAAGGATCCAGCGCTGTAGCCATTGTTAACAGTAAGTTATTGTTTTGTAAATAATAATTATTTAGATTTAAGATAACTTAAACGTAAGGAATTGTTGTGATTAAAAGATAATAATGAACCTCTTGGCAGATAAGATTTAAAAATAATTAGTATATTGTTTATTAGCATACTTATACATATTTATTACGCAGGGGTTACCGTTAAAGAGCATCCCGCACCAGCTAACCTTGTCAAGTTATAAAATAATAATAGTGTGCAAAATTATATTTTTAAATTACCTATAAAAATATTTTTATAGCTTTGTATGTTATATATTATTACCCCACATATAACAGAATAGATGGAGGACCTTGAGTTAGATATTCCGTGTCCGGCGTAGCTCCGGAATTTGGGTCATTGCGTGAGTGGCAGAACTTAACGCCGCGCTTAGTGTTCATACTAAAGATAGAAAATGAAAATACATTATTTCCCTGAGTGAGATTCGAATCTGCTGCCTGCTGCCTATAAGATACAACGTAAAGCTAAAAAAATATGACATGTTTAAATGATAAGTAGAGAAAATGGAGAAATGTTACAATAAATTGATTGTATCGTGAGTAAGTACGATGTCTTTAAGAAATTATATCAATACATGTGAATTCTATTAGATAATATTTATAGGTACATCAGTAGTGTTTGTTTTTTTATTATTTACGTACATATTAAAGATAATGATAATTATTTTAGATAAACGTTATAATATGTTTTGCAATCGAAAATAAAATAACAAATATAGATTAAATATTATGATAAAAATCTTATATTACATGCCAATACTTCAAATATATTTATTTAATACTATGTGTGATAAGTAAGTACTAGGTACACATATGTAGGTATTATTATTACAGGGTGTAAAAACAACATTTGTATAATTAAAAAATATATATTACACTTTTATAGTTGTAAGTACCTATAACTACTTAGAAAGTGAGTGTAATGAATTTAGATATTTTTATCAAATAAAAATCAGAAAAATTACATCTAAAAATATTAAGAACTACTAACTACTACTAAAAATATTAAAATACTGATTCTGGCAGGAAACTGCCAGAGTCAGTAAGGAGCTACTGGTCTCATACCGTGAGAGATGTTTAAATAAATTACTCTTTTTTAGTATATTAACAACAATTGCGATTTATGATTCTATGATGCTATGTACAATGTCTTTCAATGTCTTGTATATAAGTGACAGTGATTTAAACTTGTCCTTTTTGTTTTATTTTTATTTAGACATTTTCTTCGTTATTAACAATTTTTTCTGCCCTTTTGCCAGGTGGCAAAGGCGTCGTCCAATCTTCTCCATTCTGGCCTTTCTATGGCGACTCTACCCACATTTTCTATGGTCTACTTGTCTTTTTTATTCCTTCTCTTTGTGTGATTATTTTACTCCATTTGCCCCTTTTTCTGATCATGTGGCCTGCCCATATTCACTTTTGTAATTTTATTTTAAAAGTTATGCCCTGAACCTTGGTCTTGTTTCTAATGTTGCTATTCCTTCCTTTATATATATTTAAACAAATTATTATTACCAGGTGAAATCTACCAAAACCGTGAGCTTGTGATCCGTACGCAGCAGCACATCTTTGTGCTGGGTCAGGGTGGCTTCGGCGGCGCGCGCAACTCAACGCTGGCGGTGGGCGTGGTTGCAGTGCCGGCGCGCGCGCCCGACGCCGTGCGCGAGCAGCGCACCACTGAGGACCAGGCGGCGCTGTACAGGTACCTGTAGCCTTGTCGTGATGAGCGCGTTGGTGTTGACGAGACGTTGCCCTGAAATTAGCCATACATGTCTGCGTTGTTTTTTTTCACTTAGTTTTTTTATAGCTACACGCTGTATACTTCACAAAGTCTCTTCGTTTCTCTTTGTCGAATTCTCAACACATTGCGAGTTTAGTGACGGAACTCAACGCCGCGCTATGCTTCGGTACCAGAGCGAGGAAATGAAAATAAATATTTTACTCCTTGAATGGGAATTAAAACTATAACTATTACGTCAGTGGCTAGCTTATGTCACTGTAGGAATGTCCTAAAATTTCACTTTTTTTTTCAAAATAAGTCATTGAGTAATCAAGATCTACCATAGTAATAAAGTACCCAGTTCAACTATATACAATTGTTTATACTAGCACATAGAAAAAAAATTGTGATCAACATTTATGAACAAACCACTTAACTTAGATAATTATTCTTTTCCTCACCAGATTGTCAGGGGACTTGAACCCGCTACACATAGACCCGAACGTGGCGAGCGTGAGTGGACATCCCAAGCCGATACTTCACGGACTGGCGTCTCTCGGCTTCTCTGTCAGACATGTTGTTGCTCAGTGAGTTGTTTTTTATTTACATTACTAGTGGGCCCGGACGCGGCTACGCCCGCGAATATATAAGCCTAAATAATTAAAATAAGTTAAAAAATAATAATAAGTGGAGATTTATTATTAGAAAAAATATCTGAGTAACTGAAATGAACAAACAAAAGAAGAAAAAGTAACTAAAGGAAATTATTAATATTAGAAAAAATACCTAAAGTTCGCCGTGCGCGCGCATTTTTCTATATTATTTAATTATTAATTTTTGCGAACAATATTAAATAAAATCCGAAATGATTAAAATAACGATATTTTAAATGTATAACATCGGTATAGATAACCGAACTGAGATAAATTAATTATTAGCAGAAAATAATTACATAAAAAATAATAGTAAATCGAAAATATATAAAAATTTACAAAACCATCAAAGTCATCTGCCCGTTCGCGTCGATCATACTATACTACTCGTAGGCTAGGTCATTCCGAATCAGTTACATCTCTTTATTTATTAGAATGTTACACGGTAAACTATAATTTCCATCTAGATAAAATGCTAAAAGTGACTATTATATTTATTTTCATAAGGATGAATATCAAACAATAGAAATCATCTAATTTTTGTTAATGTATACAAATCTATATCGGCGTGCGCCATGTATGCATTAAGCAAACTCACTTTGGGTGACATTTTCTTAAAACAACAAATTAACTTTGAAAGCCGTTGCTTAGCAACGCGTAGCGACTATTGTTATTAACATGGCGGAATAAATGGCATGTCAAATTAAAATGTATTTTAATATATTAGTATATATCGACAATATTACAAATATGAGAAAAAAAAGTATCCTATGTTCATCCCGGTACTCTCATGTATCTCTATATGTGAATTTTATCACAATTAAATTAGCCGTTTGACCCTGATTGCGTAAAAGACAGACAGACAGACAGACAGACAGACAGAGTTACTTTCGAATTTATAATATAGGTATGGATATTATGTATATATTAATAGCATATAGCATAATACGTTAAAGAATATTTAATTATCTTTATTAAATTTTGGTCATGGATGGATTCTTGTTACAGCAGATGCTTAAAATTAAAAAAAATCCAGATTAGAATATTAAAATTACTACTAGAAGTTCCGTGTGTAAATTATATTGTTTAAGCTTTACACACATACAGCATGGCAGACAGAGAACCTAGTGATAAAACACTCCGTCCCCTATTTTCAACACTACTCAAGGTATTGAGTATAGTATGGCGGAACTCAACGCCGTGCAGAGTCTTGTTACCAGAGCGAGGAAATCAAAATAATTCGTTCCCCTGAGTGGGAATCGAATCCATAACCATCCATAATGTTTACAATCGCTCTACTCGCTGTTCCGTTCGACCTTGGCATCAATTAATTAAGTAATATTATCTCAGATACGCAGGCAACGAGCCATCAAACGTGAAAGCTATTAAAGCACGTTTCGCAAAACCCGTTGTGCCCGGACAGACGCTGATCACTGAGATGTGGCTGGAGGGGTCCCGGGTTCATTTCCAGACGAAGGTCAAGGAGACGGGCAACGTTGTTATTGGAGGTGATTTATGATGCAAAAATATATAAGACTTTTTTTTGTAATTATTGTATGTAACTAATAGGCAACAAATATGACTCTTATTTTTATGTTGTTTATAAAATTTGTTTTATATTAGCCCAAGATTAGTCTTAAGATATTGCTTTTAGTTTTATTAAAAGAGTTCACTTTTAAATTCAAATTTTAGTATACAATAGTAAATCTATGCATTTAATTAAACAAAACATTCCAGGTGCGTTCGTCGATTTAAAGAAGGTGGTAAAAGAGGGTGCTCAATCGTCTCCCGCTGACTCAGCGAAGGTCGCAGGTTCAAGTTCCACATTGAAAAGTGACTCGTTATTTGCAAAAATAGAAGAAGGCATTAAAGAAAATCCCGAAAAAGCAAAGAGCGTCGGTGCTGTCTATTTGTATAATATTACTGAGAATGGCAAAACTGTTAAACAGTGGAGTAAGTATAATGTTTTTAGAAATCATATTATTAAAATTATTAAATCTTAAAGATGCTTCTCTTACATTTATTTTAATTACTTAACAAAATAAACCACGTTAAATTTTTTTAACTGTGCTGTGGAAACCATTAGCATCTAAGTAACTATTAATTTATAATGTCTCTTTTCATGTCTCTACGCTCTAGTAGACTAAGCGCAGCGTTAAGTTCCACCCTTAAACTAATGTCTCAAAAGTTGGCCTGAAAGTGTTAAAATACGAGTTATTTTAGAGATACAGATATATGTAACTAACAGTTTCTATTAACTATTTCAGCTTTAGACCTAAAATCAGGTTTGACAGTATACCAAGGGGAACCAAAGTCGGGTAAAGCTGACACAACGATGACAGTATCAGACGACGACCTCATAGAGATAGCGGCGGGAACCTTAAGTCCCCAAGTCGCGTATTTGAAGGGAAAAATAAAGATTGCCGGGAACATTATGCTCGCTCAGAAACTCGGACCGCTGCTCAAGAGCGGTGCTAAGCTATAAATTTAAGATGTAAAGTATAGAATTTATTATTTCGTATAAATATGACAAATTACTACACAAAACAATTTTAATGTTTTATTTCTTGTTTATTTTTTTTTTCAATGAACTAAAAATATTTTTTGTGTATGTTAATAATTATTCGTATGGAATAATAATGTATTATTATTTGTTTGAAATATTAAAATAATATTTTTTTCTTATATACTTTCTGTTGAAGTGAAATATTTTCATTTTATTTATTGTTGATATTTTTTTCTTTGAATAATGTATTTATATGCGATTTGGTAAATAGAAGAATGAAAGATGAAATTGCTATAAATATAAAGTATGTTTATGAATATAATATTACCTCTTAATAATATGAAATCGAACTTATAAAATTTTTTGGTTCATTATTTATTTCGGTGTCTAATATAAATGTTTTTTTAAATGTTACAGATTTTTTTAATATTTATATAATGATAAAACCAGTGAATTATATGAAGCCATTGGAAAATTTGTTATTTTTTTAAATTCAGATTATTGCTACCATCAGAAGGGCTCAAACTTGTTGTTATTTCTTTTGAAATAAAGAAAATAATATTTTTAGCATTAATGATATAAATGGAGACTTGGTTATTGTGTTAAGAAATATTGGGAAATGTGTATCATATTTTTTATATTATTGTTATTCATTCCAGAAAATGTTAAGGTGAAGGAATAATAAAAGATCATTTTTTAAAATATTTTTTATTTTATTGAACGCAGTCTGTTTATGAATGATTACCTCTTGCTAAAGAAATACGATACTTTTACTTATAATTTTCCATTAGTAATCTAAAAGAAAGTACTAAGAAAAATTAAGTTATTGTTTTCCTATTATTTGCATTTTTTTCCATTTAACTAAAATTAAAACTTATGACGACGACCATTGCAGATTCAATTAGCGTTTGAGTTATATTAAATAAATAATAACTATATTTAAAGCCTTTGCATTAATAATTAATATTTATTTTAATTATGACCGTAGTGGCGCAGCAGCACAGCGTCTGACTGTAAAATGCGACGGTTGTGGTTTCGATTGCCTTTCAGTGGATTAAATTATTTTCATTTCTATGCTCTGGTTATAGAGACAGCGCGGCGTTAAGTTCCGCTATTTAACACAATGCCTTGAAAACTGGATAGTAAATGAGAAAATGGGTGTCTTAACAGTGCGTTCTCTCATTCTACCCTGTTTTATATGCGAGATACAACGTGAAATGCAAAATGTACGTATAACTATAAAAAACAATTTTCCTCGGTTTTAAGTTCTCTCTACCCTGTTATATGCGAGATACAACGTGAAACAAAAAAATGTAAGTTTAACTTAAAAAAACAATTTTCCTCGGTTTTTTATCCGCCTGCGACGACTTTCGACGCGGGTACGCGGCAGGGTTATGCAAATAAGACAGATGCAGGAGGGTTTGGATATGTTTACCAGTTCTGTTTTTCAGTTCGCGTGTCTTAAGCTTAACTTTGTATTTGTATGAGTGGTTATAAAAGTAGAGCTAGAAAAAAAATCTTTTTAAAATATAATTATTATTAGAAAGAAATCAATGAAAAAAATTACATCAATTCTTCATCATCAATCAGGACATCAATTTAAATTTTATACCGAGTGAACACAGTACTCGGCACCTACAAAGATCTCCCATTCTTTTGTCCATGAAGTCGAAAATGATGCATTGCTTAAGCAATTTTAACTTGGCTCTCACTTCATAAATAACTATGTTTTAGATGGGATGAACAATAAAACAAATGTAAAACACGGCTTAACCTCGCGGACTGGTCGTATCACGTATATATGGATGCATATTCTGACGTCAATCGTTTCGTCTTAACCTTGCAAGTATCACTAAAGGCATGATAATAAAAATCTACCACAACAACAACTAGACGCCATTTTTATTGATTACTGGTAATGTCGGTTTTCCAAAAATATGCAATACTAAATATACGCTATTGATCATAATGTGCAAAAATCAAAATACTTGCATACTTAAGTATTAATAATTTTTCTAGTTCTTACTTTTCTTTTTCTTCTCATCCTACACTATCCTACAACGTTACACAGATGAAAAATGTTATATGTTGATTTTGTTTTTAAGTACTTACCTATATGTTTTGTAATGATTTTTGAGTCAATTTTAGTATAGTGTATAATAATTTCATATGAAATTATTCTTGATATTGAGTCATTTAAACTTATTAAAAAAATCCACAATACAACTATATTACATTCTAATAATTTATTCTTAATAACATTGATTGACGATTCTTTTAGAAATTCGATTAAAGTGCAGACGGTACAATTGTAATAAGATTTTAGGACGTGTTATTCTTTTCCCTCTTTTGTAATCTCTATATTCTTTTTCTCCGATACACAATTAAATAATATATATAGGCAACGAAACGCAGTGTCTTAACACTAGGTTCTCCATGTATTTAAGATATCTTTAAATTCTTTCACACACAAAATTTTCAAGCAAATATTCTGATAAGCAATCATAAAATTAAAAAAAAATATAACAATTAACGTCCAACACGCAACCCAGTGCTTACGAGTTAATGCCGCGGGCACGAAATCACTTCAATACACCCGCCCGTAACAACTAACAACTCAATCAACGCAATTTTAAAATAAACCGTTTTTTATATAGTACAGTACAAACGTCGGCCAAACAAAAAATACACCGGCGAAGGTCTCAATAATGACTTTCTCGAGAACTTGTTACATATAAACAACTCACGAAGTATAGCTGAGCGTTGGTTTACGAATTTGAACCTTATACTTAGAATGTGACCGAGTACAAAAATTTTTCAAATTTCAATTTGTAAAACAAAAATATTAAATAAGTTTCACGCTGTATCCCGCGCACAGCTAGATAGAGAGAACCTAGTGTTAAGACACTCCGATCCCCACATATATTTTGTTTTCAATATAAATATTTTAAATAGTACATGATCGCTATCAAATCAGTAATAACTTACTCTACATCGATTTTCTCTAAAAAGATTAATAGACTACCAATCTTAAATCATAGCTTACAATCTGAAGAACCGGTCGGTATATTACAAGTAAGAAGTAAGAAGTAAATAAAAACAGGACATCTCAATTCCGTACAGCTTCATCCCAAGGGTCCCGGGGGGTGTGGGGGGAGGATGGAAGCTGTCATCTCCGGCGGACGGCGTACAAACCGACTCACAACTCAATTCAAGGCGCGCGCGCGTTCGTACCACACGTACGCTTCGTACTGCGTCCGCGCGTACTCTCGTGTCGTACATATCGAGTAAACATTTGTCGTACTTGGTGAAGTTGTACGCTATATAGTTTGTGATGGTTTTCGTGACTGGATCTGTGTTGTTTTTGTTTTAGTTTTATTTATTTTTCTTTATTCACCGCACGAGCCATGTGACTGGGACAGAGCTTCCTAACTAAAAGTATGTATTGGCGGTGTTATTTTAACTTTCTGCTAGTTTAAGAAAAAGGTGAATGATTTTAAATAGATTTCATAGGATAGTATTGATTAATATTTTTTTTGAGTAATGTTGGCTTTGAGGTAATATAAATATTGCTTTTCTACACAATTCTAGCTTAAAATTGTTTACCACATAGTCAATTATCTATTACTTAAAAAAATACAATAAAATATAAATAATAATAATATAAAAATAAAATCTCTATATCCAAACTCTACCATAACTTTTCCGTAGAAAAGTGCCAACTTTGTTATTAGCTTCACTTAGCTAGTAAACAGGAAAAAAAGTTTACCATACATATATGAAATAAAGTATAGAATAATTTAATTTAATCTAATAAGTAATAATATAATATTGTTCTCGCTTTTTCCGTGTCCTTAGCTGTAACGTGGACGTGAGTTGAAATAATTAGATGGTCTGTTAACTATTTGACGTAAATAAAATGTAAATAAATATAAAGTACTAACAATAAAAACACATCGGTACTACAAATTGAAACAATTAGAATAAAGAGAATACTTATTTGTAATGGAACTTTTTTATATGAGGCCAGACTGTAAACACGACGGGTTGTAGATTCGATCCCATTCTAGGGGTAAAATATTTAACATTTTCCATGTCTTCGCTCTGGTTTCGAGACAAAGCGCTGCGTTAAGTTCCGATACTCAACACACGCCTTCAGAAATTGGCGGAAAGTGAGGAGCGGAGTGTCTTAACACAAAGTCTGTTATTGTCTACAATGTTACATGAGGAATACAGTGGAGAAGTTGAAAAAAAATTATAAAGATATACTTGAAGAAAATAATATATTTTGGCTAAAGAAAATAATATTATAAGGCTGATTTATAAGTATTGCTGTAATATTTTTAAATGGCCAATGTCAAGTCAACACTTAAAAACAGACGTGAGCACTTCAATGCAAAAAATAAACTTTTTTATCGTCTCTACATAACATTTGGAAGCAAAAATATGTTACAGTCTTATTTTCGAATAATTTATTAGAATTATAAAGTGTAAGTAGATATATTCATTTTCGCAGTGTTCATTATTATTTTAGTTTGTGAAACAATAAAAATAACTCTTTCAATTGCTGAATTCACAAAAATGATAATTTTCGATAATGAAATTCAAATATTCCTTTTATTAAATAATATTTAAAGTAAATATATCTTTTTAACTTATATTTTTTTATCAGAATTTGAACCTGCTCTATAGAAATAACAATATAATGGCAGAAGCCTAACAAAATCCTTTACCCAAGAACTACGGACGCACGCACTGGTAATAAAATAAAACAGTACCCGCTACCTCTTGATTTATTATACCTCGTTGTCCATAATAAGTTGTTGTTCTTACTAAAGACATACCTACCTACCTACCTACCTACCTACCTACCTACCTTTAGATAGTGACGTTCGAGATCCTAAAATACACATGCTAGACGGCACATATATACCTACCTAAAAGTTTTACTTACGAGACTAGAATAAATCTTTTTTTTTATTCTCTGTATATATTAATGTAAAATTTTTGGCTGGGTGCGGTTATATGGTAAATATGGTAAACTAGCGGCCCGCTCGCGGTTTCACCCGCGTGAACTATGTTATTATTAATTTCTGTCTCCATGGCTACGTCCTAGTGACGTCTATGCAAAATTTGAGACTCCTAGCATTTGTAGTAACGAAGTTTCATACAAAATTTCGACCCCAAAAACAACCCCTTAGAAGTCGAATATTGCAAATTTCCGTCTTAGCGAGCACCTACGTCCTATAAATAACTCCCATGCAAAATTTGAGATTCCTAGCACATGTAGTTTCTGAGATTTCGTGATAGATAACTGCGATTGACGTGTGATTGGCATCTTGGTAAAATTTAAGTTAATTTAAAATTCATATTGGTAAAAAAATCGTTTTATTATTTATTATAATTTTTTCTTAAAATATTGTAATTAAATAGTGTGTGAATAGTAGTGTATGTAGAGTTAATTTCCTAATTCTTTATTTATGCCGCTCATATTAGAATTTTCATAAAAATTTTCACTAGAATATACTAGAATTCGTTTCATTTAATATGATAATTGCAGATATTACTTTGTTCCAATAAATCTTATTTTTCATAGAAATATCTTAAAAAAAAACAGATATACCGATTTAAAATTTTGAAGAATCGAATTTAAAACTGAATTTAGCGCTGTGACTACAGAGCGGAAAATTATGTTAATACAAATCGTTACGTGGAATGCCTCATTTACTATTGAAATTAGGCTGTTTCAATATTAAATATACGTAAGAAGTAGTTAGATTTAGTATAAAATCCTTATTTTATTATAAAATAGGCCAGTCGTGGCCTAATAGCTCAAAGTGTGACTGTAAACGCGGCTGGTTGTGGGTTCGATCCCCACTCGAGAAAATGAAATATTTATGTAAAGTTATATTTCTCAGCATACAGATACAATGCTTTCAGAATTCAGCAGAAAGTGGGGGAACGGAGTGCTTTACCACTAGGTTCGCTCTGTCCATCCTAGTGTGTGCGGGATATAGCGTGAATCTAATTTTTATTTATTTTTTTATTTTAGAACAGTAATCTGACGAGCTGGACGCGTAATCTATGTTTACTAAATTAACTGTGCCTGCTGTCCTCAACGGTATTAAGTTACGTGACAGCCCTCGTATACGAACTAGCTTTTTCTAAAGTGCTTTACTCATCTTAAAGGATGTTTGTACAAGCTTTCATATTTGGTTAGATAATGTCACTTGTGACGGCTTGTATTTATATACTGTGGTATTAAAAGATTATAAAGCTTAAGGTTGATTTGTTTTTATGAAATAGGAATTTGGTTTTTTGCTACTATTAGTAAATCAGAATTTAATTATTTTTATATTTTTTAAAGTGTTACTCCATACTTGGGAAAGAAAATGGTTATTTGTAAAACGACAAAACGTATAAAAAATTTGAAGAGCGTATGGTTTAGTGGTCATAGCGGTTTGATGGTTTCCAAGAGGAACAGGTTCAAACTCCGCTACGTTCAATTTTTTATACGTTTTCTAAGTAAGTATAGAATTGAATTGGTTTTTTATCTTGCCTAACAAACTCGATAGTAAATACAAATAGATTGACTATGTAAAAAAGTATAAAATATGTGTGATTTATGTGAACAATGTAAATAATGTTACCTTAAAAAAAATCATTATTTATTTTCTATTAAAAAAAACCGAACCAGCGCAAGTCGGGCTCGCCCACCGAGGGTTCCGTACAAAAATTGGTCTCGAGCTTTTTTGTGAAATTCAAACCTACCTTGGCCAGAGCCCTTACATGTGATACCTCACTTGAACTAACGGCTTTAATACCAAATTTTGCTCCCTTTTTAAGGCTACTATGGTTTAGGATTTAACCAAAATATATACTTAGTTTACAAATTTATTTGTACCTGTAGATGCTAGCTGCCAAATTACATAATTCTAATTCCTTAAAAGGCACGGAACCCTAAAAACTATAAAAATGTTAATATAAGTGTGTGGTAATACTCAATTCTGGTTCCATTCTCATATTTTATAGCCAGTTTATGGGGAGGTGCCAAAACCGATTGCGTTATGGCTATTCAATTTCTGTTTTGATTTCGGTCACGCGTACTCGAGACCGCTTTCCTGTTTATTTAACTTTTTTTTAAACTTCAGATTTTGAGATAAATATATGATTTAGTTGATATTTTAATAAAGTTTTTTTTATTATAATATCTTGCATAATTGCTAATTGAAATAATTTATACGTATGCAACGTTTGTGGATAATTTCGATCAGGAAGAAGTTGGATACTAATATTAAGTTTAAACTTCAAGCGATCTTTTTTAATTAAACAACATGAATTATTTATTTTTCTTTTTTTGTTCAGTTTCACGCTGTATCCCGTTCCGTAGAGGGGTGCCTAGTGTTAAGACACTCCGCTCCTCGCTTTCCATCGAATTTTTCTGTTGCTGTTTTATTTTTTCTTTTAAACAAACACGAATTTGTGGAAATATAATAATTAATTCAAAGTGATATAGCGGTATGAGACAAAAGTCAGCGTTTAACCTTGCAGCTGCACCACACGTGTGACAAATTTGTCCCAAATCCTTGGAATGATTAATGGTTTTGGGTTTTCTTGTGCATGTCGTGTGTAGATTTACAATATTGGAGTGTTTTATGGACATAGTGAATAATAGTTTAAATTCAATTTATATCTATATTCAACTATAGCACTTTAAAAATTATAATATTTACTTAATAATATTATTTAGCTTCACGCTGTATCCCGCACATAGCAAGGAAGGTAGAGGGAACATAGGAACCTTGTGTAAAAACACTCCGTTCCCATTACGACTTAACTAGAGTGTCTAAAGATATTGCATTGTACTTATAATTTAAAAAAAAAATGTAACTACTAGATTTATTTTGTTATCTAACTTTTTCTCATATTTATTGTTTACTTGCTTTAGTGTTTACGTCGAAGTAATTTGAGAAACATGGGAAATGTAGTCCATTGTCGCGCCCGCATACTTTACTAAGAAAATACTTGAATGGTCCTCCAAGCGATGATAGTGCGTCTAGATAATTTTCTTATCTCTTTGAAACCTTAAGATGTTTTTCTCAGGATATTCGAGGCCATTCGTGGCGCAGGTGCACAAGTGTGTGACTGTTAACGCGACTGATTCTGGGTTCGATTTCCACTCGAAATGACTAAGAAAATTAGAATAAAGAATATTTTCATTTCTTCGTTCTGGTGTCAAGGCACAGCGCGGCGCTGAGTACCGCCACTCAACACCTATTGCTTCCAGAATTCCGCGGAAAATGGAGAACGTAATGTGTTAACACTATGTACCCTCTGCTTACCCTACTGTGTGCGGGATACAGCGTGAAGCTGAAAAAAATATTTTCTCAGGATATCATATGTAATGGGAGTATAACAATTGCACTTTATTAAATTGGTGTCTCATTGCCTTGCAGTGGTTCCTTGAAGTGAGTTGGCATTCCTCATGTCACATTGCGTTCCTCCTATGATTAATACTTAGAAGTGCAGCCTGTAAGGTAAAACAAGATGATAATAACTATCCGTTCATAGTATATTCCTGGGAACGAAGAAGGAGACCCTTAGCGAGCTTTTCTTTTAGATGCACAGTTCTTCTCATTATAATAATTAATATTCTATTTACTTCTATTTTCCATAATAATATTTCTAATTGTATTCATCTTTCGCCATCAAGAACTAGTTAGTTATGACGTTTCCCATAAAATAACTTATTTATAGGTACACAAATTATTCATTAGAGTTATTCTAACTGTATTATAAGTTTCTAGGACAGGTAATTTTCTTGGTGACAAATAATATGCGTCTTAATATAAATAATCGGTAAGAACATATCGTAGTATTCTATCACTAGTTTTTAAAAAGCATTACATTGATTATAGTTTTTTAGGCTTACGCTGTAGCATAGCAGAGTAGGCAGAGGCAGCATGGGAACCTAATGTTAAGACACGACGTTCCCTACTTTCCGCCGAATTCTGAAGGCAATGTGTATTGAGACTTGAAAGACAACTCAACGCTGAGCTTTGTTATCAGAGCTTAAAAATAAAAATATTAAATATTTAATTTCCTCAAAAGGGCATCAAACACACAACATATAGCACTTATAGTCGCACGCTGGTTCACCTGTGCTTTGCCTCAAATGAGAGTTAACACACGAAAATACAAAATAACAACGCTACCGCCCCTATTTTTCTATTCCCCTATATTCCCCCCTATATTTCTATTCCCCTATATTCCCCCCTATATTTCTATATCCCCTATTTTTCTATTTCAGTTTTCTTTCGATTTGTTTAGTCGATGTTTAGCAACTCTCAGCCTGTAGCACGTTATTAAGTAAACAAAACGCGATAACCTCATTATAACGGCCACAACTAACTGGTTGCGTTAACCGTTTGATGTAATACTATACTGATATTAACACGTGGACACCGTCCATTATTTACTGGAATATAATATATGCTCGAATTTCGTTTTTATTTTTTGCGTTTTATATTCTTGGAGGCTTGGGCTTGGTCGTGGCGCAGCGGCACAAGGGTGTGACTGTAACGCGACGGTTGTGGGTTCGATCCCCACTCGAGGAAGTGAAATATTTATTTACGTTTATATTTCCATTTCTTCGCTCTGGTGTCGTTAAGCGCGGCGTTGAATTCTGCCACTCGACACGCAATGCAGTCCAGAATTCGGCAGAAAGTAGGGAACAGGGTGTCTTAACACCAGGTTCCCTCTGCCTTCCCTGCTGTGTGCGGGATACAGCGTGAAGCTGATTTATATTCCACAATAGTTGAGTTTGATTTGGTTAGAAATTGAATGAATAAGGTGTTGCTTACATCCTAGGACTATTTAGGGATTGCTTATATTACATAAGATTGCTTGTTAGGACGGAATTTTCTATGCATCTTTCTATTAGTAAATATCGAACTGTATATAGATTTCCGTTTTTTTTAGCTTCACGCTGTATCCTGCTCATGTCAGGGTAGACAAAGCCCTGGGAACCTAGTGCTTATATAATTCGTAACAATTGAGATTTAAGATACTTCCGCTCTACATATCACCCAATTCTGGAACCATTGCGCGTAGAGTTGCGGTACACCGAGCTTTGCGTCTTTACTAGTGAAAAAACTAAAATCCCAAATATTTCATATATATATATATATAGGTATTCGTGTATCATATTTGTTTTATGGAAGTCCCTAAACGTTCTAACGCAATGTGTATCTACAATCAAATATGATAAGATAGCTAAAGTACTTTTTTTATGTACCTACCTACTAATTAGAATACGAAGTGTACTTGCACAATTTTTTGAGAATAGATTATAATTTTTATCTTCAGATATATTTTTGTATATTTGTCATCATTCATCTTTATTTAGAAATTTATATGAAAATATTTAAATTACGAAAACGGTTACTCTAGCAGTAACCCTTTTTATACGATAACGTAGGTACATATATTGCTTAAAATGTCATATATTTCAATTTATTTTTAATTTAAATATAATATTATTAATTTTAAATAAGTTATCAATACAATTCCAGTTTTATTTCTTATCGTTCGCCAATGTGTCTCATTATCTTAGCGGTCGTACTAATTTAGTTTGGCCGTCGTCGGCGAGGCAAAGCGTGGCAATATCACACCTTATTATCAAGTCAAGTTGCGAACATAAATGCGCCTTGTCTTTTTTTATTTGGGTTTTAAAATTATTTTATCTGTGATTAAAAGTTGAATTATCTATATTTATTATCTGTAACATTTTTTTTTATTGTCTTGCATATATGTCATTTTAACTGTAATTATACAAAATTGTTAATTTAATTTTTGTTTTTTTTTTACATTTTAAACAGTTATGAAAGTACGCATTTTCAAATACCATACTTAAGATATTTCTTAATTTAAAATATTTTACATAATAAATATTTTAAATTACGAGTTCATATAAATAAATTAAGCATGACCTGTAATAGTATGTATGTAAAACATAATATATACCTATGCAAATGTTAAAATAGAAAAAAAAAACGAATATTAACATTTTAGAATTTAGTTAGTTACGTTGTCAACCTCAAACGTATTTAATATCTTTGTTTGAAGTATGGATAACATGACCAGACGTTCCGTTTTTAACGGGACGATCCCGTTTTCCGCTTATGAGTCCCGGTAACCCCAAAGACTGCACCGGGATGTCAAATTATACTAGAGAGTTCCGTTACTCAACATGCAATGCTTCCAGAATTCGACGAAAAGTGGGAAGTGAAGTGATTTGACACTAGGCATATCCTGTTGTCCTGTTGGTAAAAGACCTATGTCCCATTTTGAGCCCAAAAAAGAATGGTCACGTTGTATGGAGAGCAAACGAAAAGCAACTAGGTAATCGTTGGGAAAACGAAGCAAGGCCGGTAATAACTGTAACATTTGTTTTGTGTATGGACGAGGCCGTTTCTAATTCATTTAGTAAATATGATAATTAGTTAACGCTTTAATAACGCTCTGTAGTGGATATTACCTTTGTATTTAGAGAAAAAATCTTGTAAAGATTATGAAAAATATAGATTTATTTATTTTTTAGGCTGGCTGTCTTTAATTAGTTGCCAAAACACGGAAAATTAAGATGAACAAATATATTTTTTCTGGTTTTTTAAAAAAAAAACACATCTCATTAATATTATAAATGTGAATGTAAGTTTGTTTGTTACGCTTTCACGCCAAAACTACTCAATCGATTATCATGAAACTTTGTACACACATTCTTTAGAGTTATTAGTAAAAAGCATCCAATAAATATTTTTTTTATTTAACTCTATTGCAAATAATTTTAAATCTTTCTATTGCAAGTCATTTCGTTTTCCATTATCCGCCTATTACAAAATTTGTATATAAAATAGAAGCATAATTATCCACTCCATAACGAACAAAAGGCATAATTGCTATACAAAAGACTGAACGTCGAGGGCAAAAAGAATGAGACGTATGGAATTTTCTGTTACTATTTCAACTTTCTAAACATAAAAGTAGGTAATTTATAACCCGAGCTATACGGAATCGTAAATCGATGTCAAGTTTTCATACCGTTATAAAGGCCAGATGAAATTATTTCTGGATTCTTTTGTTTAGACACATAGATATTTTTGCTTTTTATAATGCGATTATTGTGAAATTAAATAATTCTTTAAATATTTTCCATTTTTTTAAAGATTCTTCTTTGGTTTTGTTTTTAAGGTATTCACCTCATTCATATCTTCATACATATTGCAGCAAAATCAAAGCAACATAGACCTAAATATGTATATTATATTAATTTCAACAAATAAAAAGTCTAGATCTATAAAAGGTAGACAAACGGACCGATGGACGTTTAAATAATCCTATGAGGGTTCCGTCTCTATCTTTTGAGGTACGGAACCCTAAAAAGAACATACGAATACGTACGTCACGTCAGTTTGTGTACAATAGTCGATAGGTAAACATTCTTTAAACAACGTTATTAGTTACTAGGCGCTTACAATTTTGTGTATTCAAGTGCGGTAACATAGCTGTCTAATGTAATACGAATACAAATAAACGATAACAATTTCTTCAAAACTATAGATATAAAAAACTATAGACATAAATACAATAAATTATAAGTATTGAATGAATATACAAATATTAAATTTCTATTGTTTTTATTATAATAATCAATTAAACGAACAATTAGAGTAGATTTTCAAGTAAATTATATATTTAGTTTTTGAGTCCAGTTATGGCGCAGGGGCACAAGCGCGTAACTGTCAACGCGAAGGTTGCGGGTTCGATTTCCACTAAAACAAATGAAATGTTAATTATTTTCATTTCGTTGTTCTGTTGAGGCATAGCTAGGCGTTGTCTCCCCATTCAACACGCAATACCTTTGAAATTCGGCGGCAAGTGGAGAACAGAAGAGTCTTAATAGTAAGGTCCCAGGTTCCCTTTGCCTTACCCGCTCTAAGGGATACAGCGTGAAACAAAAACAAAATTATGAGTTAACCAGATTTGTAAGTAATATAGAAATGTCTTCTATCCACACGTGTAAGTTCAGGTAGTTCAAGCAATAGCTGACAGTGCTCGGCTTGTCCAATCAATTATCGCTTAACGACACGCTGTAATGAAGTGCACGAGTACCTATCTAGGAGTAGGTGAACCTATTTGTATTGCTGCTTAGCGCATTGCACTTATGGTCTTTCGGATTTATATAGAAATATATTAAAACGTTAGAAAATGTAGAGAATAATTTCTCTGTTTCGCTTCTCTCTTTGAAGAATGTGTCTCTTTTGCTACATGACATTATTCCAGGCTCTGTTCGCTAGGGTCTGTATTCCAGTTCAATCTTCTCCATATTGCAGGGTCTTGGACATCCTCGCTGATTAGTCCACCATAGGCTTTCATGTCCTCCAACACATCTTTGAAGAATGTGTATAGAAAGATTAGAATTGATAGAAGATAGAAACTCTACAAAGATATAGAGGTTTTTACATTATAAATATGATATAAAAATACATAGTTCTTATATCTCTTATTTAGTGGATAAATGGAAAAAACCTGATTCTCGAAGTAAACTACGGAATTACTTGTGCTTTTCACACTCACATGCTAACCGGCCGCCATTTGAGTGTGGAAAGGAAATGTCGCAGAGATTCTTCCTCGCTTCTATTTATATTTATATAGTTATCTGTCGGCTTTACGCCTAAAGGCAAAGAATTCTTCTATATTTTTTCCGTGTCTCACGACATCGTTGGACTTCTCCGAAATTTTGATTCGCTATCGACAGCTGCTTTTATGTCCATTTAGGTAACTTGCAAGTCACGAGTTTTAACAAAGTTGAAAATAAACTCTAGCTATAGGCGTTGCGTTCCTTTGAATAAACTCACTTAAAATACAATTTAATTAACAAACAAAATAAGAGGTAAAGCTTTAGTCCTTACCCTTATCCTTAGAGCTACCGTAGTCTCTGAGATGTATGAATATTTATTGGTTCGTATCCAAAGGGGATAAGGCTGGCGGGTGTGCGAGCAGGTACCTTTAGTATTGTTATTGTAATTTAACACTTGGAGTGCAGGCGAGCTGGACATCTTAAGTTGTCACTTTGTTTTCTTTAGCTATTGGGCACTCCAACGGACGACGACCTGAGCTTCTTTGCTAGGGCTGTCTATTACAGTTTTAGGAAACGATACATGTTTTTTTTTAAACATATTAGTCGTGTATTTTCGATAATATTTAAAATAAATAAATTGGTAAATCTCAATTATATTAAACCTTTTTTTATACAATGTACAATATGAGAAAGTAAGCCAAAAAAAAGAATAATATGTATTTCTAGCATATTTTAATAGTTTACTTTTGTTTGCTTAATATTTCCGTCAACCCTAATGGTTACGGTAACCGTGTAAGTTAGTAGCAAGTGAGAAGTGCGTGACACGCTTCTGTTTGTTTGCTCAGCTTCCGAGAAGGTCCCGGGATCAGTCAAGGATTAACTAGGGCCGGATAAGTAAACGTCGTGAGGCTGTCGCAATACGGATAGGATAAGGATATAAGAGATTGTTATCAGTAATATACTCGTATATATGTATATTTTAATGTTAAGATATAGTAATCTTTCATATTTTATATGTATATTATTAATATGTTAAAATGTATAATTTTACATATTTATTATCTTGATATGTATCTACATATGTATGGTTTAAATTAAAATTAAGGTATTTTTTAAAATTTTCAAGGTGCACTTAGAAGAGAAATATAATTTTTACGTCGTACTCATATATAGTTTTCTAAAAATACAGTCAAATTGATAACCTCCTTTTCTTACAAAAGTCGGTTAAAAAGTATAAAATAAAGGTACTTTATTTTATAATAAAATGTTTTTATAATTTATTATGAAAATTTGACATGAGTAAATCTATATATATAAAATCGAAAGGTCACTCACTCATCACGAAATCTCACAAACTACAAGTGCTAGGACTCTCAAATTTTGCATAGGAGTTACTTATAGGACGTAGGTGCTCGCTAAGACGGGAATTTGCAATATTCGACTTCTAAGGGGTTGTTTTTGGGGTCGAAAGTTTGTATGAAACTTCGTTACTACAAATGCTAGAAGTCTCAAATTTTGCATAGACGTCACTAGGACGTAGTCATGGAGACAGAAATTAATAATAATATAGTTTACGCGGGTGTAACCGCGAGCGGGCCGCTAGTTTATAATATAAACTAATTATTTATACAAGTACTTTTGTATATAGTGTCTACATATTTGAAATAAGTAATTAGATGTTAAATTCAGAGGTCACGAAAAAAAACTGTATAAACATTCTTGTAAAGTAAACATATACCTAATTTGTACTATTTTATTATAAACATTAATGAATATAAAATGATAACAATATTATTAAATTTAAAAAAGTGGCTATGATATCTGAACTATGATAACATCGAGCCACAAAAGTCACTCGCACAGTAAAAAATTGAGACGCATTTCTGATAAATGCAGTCTTATGTAATAAATACTTGTTTACTATAATATAATTAGATACCGACGTAGCGTAGGTTCGATTCCCACTCAGAGGAATTTTATATTATCTATTAACATTTTCTTCGCTCGGCTACCAAGGCGAAAGCATTGAATTCCACCACTCTACCTCGGAAATTCGACGAAAGTTGCGGAACGGAGTGTCTTAACACTAAATTCTCTCTGCCTACCCTACTATTAGCGAGATACATACAGAAATTTTTAAATAACATACGTATAAGTGCATAATGCATACGAAAACCGATAGCCATCAAGATGTAAATGGTCGGCGTCGATGAATGGAGGAGAGCTCGCGAGATTAAACGTGTTGATTGCTCTTGCGATTGGAGGTTAATGACGTTTCGCTGCAATGAATAAGCACTGACTAGTAAGAAATTATTGTATGGAATTTGTTTTTTTTTTTTCATTATTTCGTTTCGTAACTTTGGTTACCCGCTGGGTAGGCTGAAAGAAGAGGAATGGGAAGTATACGATTGCATAGGTATTTTGTGTTCCTTTAAAGTATTACATAAATATATAAAATTTGATAAAGAGTTTATTTTAAGTATTGTCATTTCATTTATAACAGTCATAAATTAAGTAATAAAAGTATTATCAATTTAGTACTATTAAGGGCAGAGTATACAATATTTATTATTCTATAGTAATACTGTATTAAGACACAAAATTGTAATAAAATTCATTAGGAATTCGTAATTTATTGAATCGAAATAATTATGTAAGTTTGATGTGTTTAGTGTTCAATCTCTATCTTTTTCATGTCATGGACAATGAATAGGGTACGGTATTAAATGTAATTAATATTTGTTACATATAAAACAGAATAAATAGATGTAAAGAGAGAGAGTAGCTCTACAATTATATGTAGAAAATTGAGTTTAAAGATCGATATTACGATCTTTATTAGAAAATGCCATATTGAAAAATATAATTTGTTACATGTTATAAGTGTTCTATATATAATAAAATAAAATAAAATGGCCGAGCAGCGTAGTTATCGTAAGCAGCTAATTTAGTTTTGATTTATGAATGAACGTGCTCTGAATTGTAATGGAAGGCTCATAATTAAGGAAAAGATATTGGCAGTTATAGATTGAAACACTGCTGAATATCTAAAACTCATACGTTCTACTCACCGCGTAATCAATATCTGTAGGGTGTTTATTTCCTATAGAATTACGAAATTTCACAACTGATAAATTGCTTCGATTAAAAAGAAAAAATGGGAATTAATATTTTTATTACATATAGAAACTATTACAACTTTATAAACTTCATTAATAACTTCATACTTTATTTCATATAAAATGAATGCAAGTTTATTAATTTCTATAAGTACGGAACCCTCAGTAGCCGAGTCCGACTCGCGCTTAATCGATTTTTCTTTCTTTATCAATATTTTTCATATCATACACATTCTTTGCAATTCAGTATATATAATTTAATAATTATTTCCAGGTGATGTGGTTGCTAGTGGCAGTGCTCAGCCTGTCAGTGGCGGCCAGCGGGACCCCCTGCGAGCAGGCGAGGATGCGTTGCGCCTACCGCACTGGTTGTGGTGCGGCACTCAGCAACTACATGTACCTGTGCGAGGAAGTGCTGTCCAAACCCACCACCGCGTGTCCCAAGGCATGCGAACACGCTCTCATTGCGTTGACCTCGACTGAAGAAGGGAAAGAGCTTATGAATGTTAGTATTTTTTGCTAAGTGCTACGATATCTTATTTTATATTAGTTAAATGTTGGCTAGTTTTATTAGTGAAATAATAGCTGATGTTTTACATACAATCTATATATATAAAATCGAAAGGTCACTCACTCATCACGAAATCTCAGAAACTACCAGAGCTAGGAATCTGAAATTTTGAATAGGAGTTATTTATAGGACGTAGGTGCTCGCTAAGACGGGAATTTGCAATATTCGACTTCTAAGGGGTTGTTTTTGGGGATGAAAGTTTGTATAAAACTTCGTTACTACAAATGCTAGGAGTCTCAAATTTTGCATGGACGTCACTTATAGGACGTAGGTACTCATGGAGGCAGAAATTAATAATAACGTAGTTCACGCAGGCGAAGCCGCGGGCGGGCCGCTCGTACAATATAAAAGTATTCGTTTCAATGATTTTTTGAACTACTTATTTATAGAACTTATATAAACAAATAAATTTAATTAAGTATGAATGTTTGTTACATTAAGTAAAAATCCTTAAAACAAACGAATCAATCATTAAAAAAGCTTATTCCGCTTTTACGAGTTATGTAGTCCTGGCAAAGGTCATATTTGCCGCAATAACTTTTCATCATCACTTGTTTACAATGTCTTTCTCAATTGAGTGAGGCGACCACGTTATTAAGGTCTACCATTCGGTCGAGTTTATTTAATGATTTCTTTATTCATATATATCCTTATGAAGATTGGGGGGTCTTTTTAAAATGGCGTCGTTCCACACTCACTACAGACGCCCAGCAATAAAATCTAATTTAGACGTCAGATTTGTCGGTTTCGACGCATCGCCATAGTCGAGGGTCGCGGTTGTCGACCTCTTATAAAATATCCTCAAAAAAACTGAACGCACAGATTTTTTTTAATAATCCCATTAAATTCTAACTGTTAAACATATTATCTAAGCTTGTTTTTCCTATTATTATATATTACTTGAGTTCGATAAAATTGTGTTCAATTCCAATGTAAATTTTACAATAGCGACCATAATTTCTACGTGACCTTTGGAAATGGACTTGTATTTCTTAGCCGTGAAGCAGGTGTTTGCAATCATTAAACTTTCTATAAATACAAAATATTAATGTGTATTTGGGAGTGACATTTGTTGGACCACCTATGTAAGAGTACATGGAATCAAAAATGTCTTCTTAACGACTTTAATATCACTAAAATTATATGTCAGATGGATATGACATCCATATGCTAATTACACTTCACCATTATAATAAGAAATTTCGATTAATTGAAGTAGCTTAGTAATTAGTTTAATTTGAAATTTTATCTTTTAGTAATAATTTTTGGATTTTTAAAATTTTATTCTGTTTTCCGTGTTTTTTCACAATACAATGAATTTAACATTAAAATGTCATATCTTTCATATTTTAAAAGACACTTTAAACGTCAAAAAACAAAACATAGTCCAATCAATAACTCCATACTTTCGACATTTTCCAATTTGGCCTAATTTCAAGGAATTATCACGACTCGTTGCGGTCGTTATGGACTGATTATGGTTTGCTATTGAGCAATGTGTATCGAAAGCAAGTCAGGGCAGAGAGGCCAAACAGCCTTGAGGTTTGACGTCTATATCGGGACCTACCGCAGCGCTCGCTTGCAGGTGTTGCCTCCCCACAAAAAATACAGCGTAAGACGGAGGCCACTCTTTTATTTATCTGTACCATCGCATACAGGACCATAAATTGACATTTAATTAAACGTTTCCATCACTAACTGTTAATTAGTGATGTAGCGAATGTCAAGTTCAAATGCTTTGGATTGTTGTCGTCGTTCAAATCGATTCTGTAAACAATTTACAGATCAAATTGATTTCTTGGTTATGCAAATTTCATTCAGTGACATAATTAAATTCACATGAATTAGAAAAGTTTGTACTTAGTAGCAAACAAAGCCTAATTATAACTGTAATTCCGCTATATTCTCATAGACATGTTTTCTTCTCAAATATTTTTATAATATAAAAATTTTGTTATTTAGACCGTTGCCGTCGTAAAATATTTTATGAACCAAAAATGTTATTGTTGTAACAGACATAAACGGTAAAGTTACGAGTTTTCTGGAAAGTTTATATTAGGCACAAATTTAATTCACAAACTAATATGAATTGAACATTTTCTAATAATAATTATTTTTGTTGCAGTGTCAATGCGAGGACGAATACTGCATTGAAGCCAAGCAGAGAATTGACGTGTGCCGCCCTCAAGTGTTAAGAGGAGCTGCTAACGCAACATCCTCTTGTCGACTCTCACAACTCATATGCCTAGCTGATGCTCAGTGTGCGACGGCCTTAGACTTCTACCACCAGCTTTGCCGATCGATGTACCGTGGCAGGAAATGTTCTAACAAGTGCAGAAATTCCATAGAAATTCTGAGGAAACAAGAAAAGGCAGCTGCACTAACAGCGTGCCACTGTGATGGCAATGAAGATTACGACTGCCCGCGGATGCAAAACAATCTAGCTAGACTTTGTTTTCATAAACATCTTAAAAATCATACTAAACCACGTGAAAAAGGTTACGAGGAAAAGCATAAAAAACATCACCAAGAACTGCCATCAGCTACGAGTCCAGTGGCTGTATCGAGTCTATTAATTTTGTTATGTATATTTATGTCATGTAATTCGTGACACTGAGCTCTGAGGTCTACCTCGAAAATTTGAAATCTTAGGAATTATTTAAGTTTAACATGTATATATGTATAGATCAGTATTTTATTAATTTAATCTAATTTATAAGAGAGGGTTTGCAAGGGCTATATTATTTGTGTTCTTGCAGTATAGTGTTATTTTGTGTGTGTGAATGCATTTGTGATTATAGTTAATTTGATATCCGGAGTATTTTGTTGGAGAAGTTCTATCCGCCCACGTCCACGGGTGCGCGGGCGCACGCGGCGTCGCTCGCTATAAATACTACGGCGTCGGTGGTCCGGTGACAAATGCAGGGTTGTTCCCGTCGCGGCGCCTCGCCGATTGATCTAAAGCTGTAAAGCGACATGTCAAACAGATGAATATACTTCTCTGTCTCTCGTATCTCCCTCCATCTCATTAGATCTACAAGGAATGTGATTAAAAGAGTCAAGCGCTTAAGAGACGAGGATGTCTCGAGTGGCTAATTCCGGGCGCAACACTAATCGTCTGTCTGTAGCGTTACAAATATGCGGGATGGGATGCCAGCAACATATTTCAAGTTTTTACAGTACATTTTCTGTGACATCCTTTACGTATGAATGTTGATCTTTTGTTTATTTTATTCAGATTGTAAAAATTTACATTTTGAAAGCATTTTCTCAGGTATTTTGTTAATGATATTTACTAATAATTATATGCGATTTAAATACCAGAGATACTTAGGCGGTTGAATATCAAATTAAGATGACAGCGAAATGTTTACGATTAGAAAGAGTTAAAATTGTAAAGTACAATTATTGTAAACTTTAGTACTTAATAGACGTAAATCTGCAATTTAGAGTCAAATTAAAGTCTAAACTTAATCTGTTTAAGAAAATTTTGTCATACTACTTTTTGCCCTTATAATACTTTATGAGTGTTAAAATGTGATTTAGGTTGGCATTTCTTAGAACATTGCTTCACAGAACTGTTCTCCTTTGACAATTAAAATAGATTTTATATTTTTTTTGCCTCAAACGTTTAACCTTTTAATATCTCCATGTTTATTTTTAATTGACAGAAATGTTAGTCTTAATTGAGAATTCACCGTGAAATATACAAGTCGTGATATTTCCACGAAGAGTCAATGGAGTAGAGTCGTCGTATCTTACGCTGAGTTCGATCGCTCGTAATGAAGAAGTCAGGAACCGGTTTTGAGGGCAAGGTCTTCACATTCGTATACAAAGCGGACCCGCCAATAAGTTTTCTTAATATTTTTCTTACTTATTATTTCTAAAATGTAATTATAATTCATTACGGTAATCTTTTTATTTATTTTGATGTTTTTCATGTAAAATCGTTGTTTAAAGTAATTTCCGGTTATGTGGTCAACAAGGTGCAATAAAGGCTGTAATGAAGCTAAAACACTTATTGCTCCCTCAATTCATATCCTTTTGTTTACATTTTTTAAAACATTTCTGGCCTATTTTTTATGTTAATTTAACTTAGCCTGTCCTGCATTTATGATGTTTCTTAAAAATAGGGGAGACGTTATTAAAGAACAAATGAAATTAATTTCGTTAATTGTTGAAAATTCAATGGCGTATCTTCTAAGTTTTTTTTAAAATAATAAATCATTCTACGATCCCCTTTTGCGATTCGTATGCAGGTCATACACGATTGCTTACTAATGTTTTGTCGCCACTAGGTACCTGGTGCATATCTTGCATATATGCATAATGCAACTCACGATAATGCGAGGAATAACAATGACGATATAAAAAAAGATAATTAAATTTTAACTCTGCGAATTTACCGTACTTTAAAAGGTAGGCAAAACATGTAACTTGTGTAAGTGGGGCGCGGAGTGTCTTAACGCTAGGTTCCCTCTGCCTACTCTGCTGTGTGCGGGATGCAGCGTGAAGCTGAACTTTATAATTTGTTTTCGACTATTTAGAGATATTGCGTGCTACCAAGACATCGGAAGTAACTTACAAAATGATTATATAAATTGGTCATTAGAAACTCCATCATTGTCAGTAACATATCATTGTCATTTTTTCAGCCTTAATGAAATAAATTAAACAAAAAAACTATAATAAAAAGACAATATTCCTTTCAATATTTTCTATTAAAATTACAAATAATAATTTATTGTAAATATGTTTGTATGTGTGTAAAATGTTTGTGTTTATTTAATGTAAATTATGTTTAGGTAATTAATTTTTATGTTAAGGCAAAATTTAAATTAAATAATTTATTTAAAATAAACAATTCAGTTATAAAACGATTCAATTCGCTTAAATCTAATTAATTCTTGTAAAAAAAAATTGAAATAAAAAACAGAAATGTCTAAAACGTATATTTACACATCATGTTTGTAGCTAGCATGAGATTGCTCCTATTATTTTAAAGAAATAATTCGTATAAAATTTATAAAATATAAAGTAATTTTTCCAATTAGCAATTTTTTTATTTATGTATGTGAAGTATGTATTGTAAGAGACGAAAACTTATTAACCACAGTTTACCAAAGTGAGATTATTAGGGTAGTTCCGAAACTGTATATAAACTAGCATCGTATATGGTAATCGTACAAAGTTTTGTAGATAGGTTAAATTATTTATTTAATTAGTTTAAGTCTAGTTGTAACAATTATTGCATTTGTTTCGTTTTCGTAGAGGTCGTTTAAGGATTTTAGTTGTATTTATTTTGAAAGATAAATAAAAAAATTCTGTTTTCTACTCATTTGTTTTATTTTTCATTGTTTTCTATAATGATGAGATTCTACATGAATCTAATATTTGACGCTGTATTGAGATCGTCGTGCCGCAGAAGCACTAGCGCGTAAACGCAGCAGTTGTGGGTTCGATTCTCACTCGAGGGAATGAAAAATTCATATTTTTATTTCGCCACTCTTTAAGATAAAACTTCGCAGTCAGTTGTGCGCAACACACAATTTCCCGAATTCGGGCGGAAATTATAGAATACGAAGTGTCTTGACACTCCTGTTTCCTTTGTTATATGAGGAATAAAGCGTGAAGCTAAAAAAAGAATAATAATGATAGCAAAAAACAATAAATAAGTTTATAACTTATTAATAATACAGAATGAATCAATTACTAGAAATGCAACGTTAAATATCTAATAGAGTCAATTAGTATTCAATAAGAAGAGAACCTTTTTACAATCTGTTGCTACCTTATCTGTTCGTGCTTTTCATACAAACACTTTAGTCAATATTTGTTCGCATATAAATATGGAGGCCGTGGGACAGTGGTAGAAGCGTGACTGTAAACACGATGGTTGTGAATTCGATTCTCATTCGGAGAAATTAATTTAGTAATACTTTTATTTCTTTGCTCTGGTAACAAGACCAAGCGCGGCGTTGAGTTCCACTACTCAACATGCAATGCCTTGATAATTTGGAGGAAAGTGGGGAAAAATGTGTTCTAAGCAATAGGCAGAGGGTTTCCTCTGTCTAACGTCCACCTGTCTGTCAATCTCGGCTTCTGCTTATCCTGCTATATGCAGAATATAGAAAAAAAACAAATATAGAATTGCGTATACTATGTTTATTTGAGTTCTATTAATGCACTACAAATTAAGTTTATTTGTCATTGTTTCAAAAGTTTACTAATTCTTTTTTAATATTTTTTTTCCGTAAATTAGACCTCACAAGAAACAGAAGACAGAAAACAAAGTTATTTTTTAAGTTTTTTTTTTGTTACACAAAAAAATAGTTTCCATATTATTCAAGTAGAGTACCGGAAGATGGTATTTAGGTTATACAAAGAATTATTTAGTACTTATGTAACATTTTTTTATTATTAGTTTAGTACATGCTATCTTGGTGGGCATTTTAACAATAGGTCCATTGACACTTAAATTTTTATATACCACTTTACGTAATCCTTTTATTTTATAAACCACGTGTTTTCCACGTGAGGTCCCAACATGATGTGAAGGTACATAAAAAGTACGAGTTATCCTTTGAATATTTCACGTATATTTCTTATCCACTTTGTTTACATTTAAAGGGTTTTTTTGCCATATAAATTGCATATGGCCAAGTGCTTCCGTTCCCACAAGGATTGAAACTAGTTTGCCAAAATAATCACGTATCTGGCAACACTTAACTCAGGTCAGCGATTTTCTAGGGTCATCATATCCAAATGAAGGAGGTACTTATGTTAACCACTTGTCTCTCAACGAGGATGCCGATAGGGAGTATCCTGAGGGGCGGCATCCGGTTGGTGATGGGCGTGTGAAAATGTTGCTGAATTATTTGCAATTTTATATATTTCGTTATATAGTTTTTTTATGTAAGTGTCTATTTTTCTTTTCTATTGTAGATGTAAAATAAATAATTTTAAAGTAATAATTACATTGAAAATCTTTTAGCTGTTGACATTTGTATTACAATCACAGTTAAAGAAATCTGCATATTTACTATTATTTTAATTTTTTTTCATTAGTCTAAATTGTACGAGTCCAGTTCGAGTCAGTTCGAGTTAGGTACCCATAAAAAATTATAGGTACCAAACTATAATTTAAAATCAACGAAATTAGACTTTCCCTTAGAGACATTAAGATAAGCCTTAAAATGAATCACCCTAAAAGTCTAAAAGTATAGGCTTATTCTAAAATTTCAAATTCATAATTTAGTATGACGCTAACTGGTCCGTCCGAAATTCGCGTATTGTTTTCTGTAAGGCCCGCGGGGATTACCGGCGGCGGTATGGGTGGTCCTGTCCACGTGGCCTATAAAATGATTACTCAAGAATACCAATAAAAAATAATACCTACATATAAAAAAAAAAGAGAAAGAGGACAAATTTAGTCTGAAAACTGGTTAGGTTCCGTGGTAACCTAATTGGTAATGGCCGTGATGGTTACGGTTATATTATGGTTTTTAGATTTAGATGTTGATTTTAATTCATATTTGATTTGAAAGTGGGAAACGGAAGTGTCTTAATGGGGATGGAGTTTTTTAATACTAGGTTCCTAGACTCCCTCTGTCGTCCTTGCTATGTGCAGTATTCAGCGTGAAACTAAAAAGAAATGATTTAAAAATTACACGCAGTATGTTAACTATCTTTCAAATCAGCGGAAAATATAGATTAGCGTTCATCATCATCATCAGCCTGTCCTCATCTACTGCTGGACATTGGCGTCTCCAATGGCGTTAGCGTTAGTTTCAGTTAAAATGAGAACAGTTTTTATTATATTCTGGCAAGCTTTTGTGTTTTCATTTTGTGATTTATATATAAAAAAGTTATTCCATTTCCAGTTAAAATGACTGACATGAAAACTTTTATATTCAATATAGATATTGTTTGTAAAATGATATTAGTAAATTAATAATTACATAGTTCAAGCAGGCGAAGCCGCGAGTGAGTCGCTAGTAGAATAAATTAAAGGTAACTTTGAAGCATAACGTACTTGACTCTAAACTCATTTATGTGGCACGGCTTTCGTGAGTGCCGAGCACGAGGTCCACCCCTCCAAGCCCAACAATGTCTTCATGAATATTGTTTTAATGGAGATAGGCACGTCAAATGTGATGAGTGATCATAACGTTCTCCCAACACTATGTGGGGCTACGATCGAAATAGTATAATATATCATGATATCTATTATCTAATAATTAAAAAAACAAGGAAGGAAATGTTAAAAAAATGTTTAAATCCCGTTACGTTACATTTTTTTATAAGTTTTTTAAGGAAAACTGGGTACGTAAATTAGTAAAAGCACCATATATCTTATTCGGCATCACGGACTAGAGTGTAATATTTTTGAATTATATTTTAAATTGTGTATTTTTTATTAAAAAAAAATGGAGGTAATAATTATTAATAATTGTCACATTTTTTAAATAGAGATAGACGTAGAGCAATTGAGTAGTATAAAATACGAAAAAAAATCAAATAGGTAATTCGCAAGATCCGACCCAAGTGCGGTTTCGCCCGTTTAATCTTGTACCAAAACTAGCGACCCCCTTGCGGCTTCGCCCGCTTTTACTACTGGATTATTCATATAATGTATGTTTGTAAAGTACTTAAGATAATGTGAAAATTAATTAAACCCTAATGCAACCCGCATTTTCGTAGTTTCAATAAGGATTTTCCAATTGTTTTACACAGCAAGGATTTTTTAGTAGGTACCGTAATTTTAAATCTGTACTACTAATCTTTTCAAGTACTTATTGAAATATTTTTAAATGACTATTTTTAGATAGTTAAATGACTATTTTTAAACGGAAGAAATTATAAACAAAAGCCTACCTACTAATAACTACTACAAAAAATATGAAACCAAATATACTAATATGAAACAATATATATATATATATAATTATCCAATACGTGCAAACGCATCTAAATCTTCGTTGCTATGCCTCTATAGCGGGCGGGTTTTTTTTTCGAGCTTGTGGTTAATGCTGAAGAGATATTCTGTCCCTGATGAAAAGCAAGCACTACGTGGCTGCCTGTGAGGAAAACTAAATAGAATGCATTGGCCGGGAATCGAACCCGGGCCCGCGTGGCAGGCGAGCATTCTACCACTGAACCACCGATGACTGCTCATGACGCGCTTGTATAAGCAAAACGTCGCGGGGCGCGTTTCGCAGCAAGGATGTTTTGATATTGTAACAACTTCTAAAGTATTTATTAAAATGAAAAACAGTAAAAGACAAGTTTGATCTACATTAAATGACCAACGTAACTAATATACTTATTTATATGCTGATAGTAAGGGATAAGTGAAACTTGAGTAACATACAGCTGATTTGTCAACGGCGGGATGTGTCAACAATTAAATGCGTTTTTCTCTAATACTATTCGCAATTTCGAAATAGTGTAAAAAGCAAATTTTATCTTCGTTTAACGTAGAAAATTAATAAAGTATTTTAAAGGATAAGGATTAATACCATTATGGAAAAATATCCCTCACAATAAAAAATATATTGAAATTATTATTTTTAGACAGAAATATGATCACTACACGTTATTCTTAAAAGATAAAAATATGCTCTCGCGGACTTTTTTGTAGATCTTTTTAAGAGGAACAATACTCCAGTACATTATTTTCATGTAGTATTTACCATTAAAGCAGCGCATGCGCGAAAGTGTCTCAACGGGTAGGACTTTAGACACATTTATCGTATTTATGTTAATTTACATAAGAATGTACAAATAATAAACTATATATAAACCTTCCCTGAGAAATACTCGACCTAATGGTGAAAACCGCATAAAAATCCATTGGGTGGTTTAGAAGAAGAAGAGTTAGAAAGTTCAGACAGACACGAAAAGCGACTTTGTTTTATAAGATATAGGATTATACAAAATCCTTACATCAACTATACACACTTGTTATATATTATCCTGATGAAGATATTTGCTAAATTATTGTAAATTTTCATCTAAATCCATTCAGTAGTTTTTGCTTAAAAAAGAACATATATGCATCCTTACACTTCCTCTTCCCATTCTTCCACATTTATAATATTACTAGGAAGAATATTCACGTCTATAATATAAGTAGGATATTAAAAAGATCGAGTGTGGTGGCGAGAATTGGGGAAGGCCTATGTCCAACAGTAGACAAAAGATGGCTGTTGATGATGATGATGATGATGATTAAAAAAAGGCTCAAAACAGTTTTTAATATCCGCAAAACAAATATATTCAACTCACACGATATATGAAGTAATCACAATTATTTTACCATTTCCTCGGACGCGCTGTATCAAACAAAGATTACGACAATACTTTTTACAGGTTCCCGTCTGCATATAAATTGCATCTAAACATCAAACCCCATGCATCATATTGTAAAATGCATGGACATTAGGACGGACACACACGTTGTCTATATAGTAAATTTACTAAATTTGTATATAATCATTCACAGATATTTATTAAGACATTATAAGAAAAATTGTTTTAAGTTAATTATTTTATAATAATCAGCTAAAACATTATTATATATGAGAGTTAAGATAAAGATAAAAAATGCACTTAGCAGGCCAGACAGAGGGTAGCCTAGTGTTAAGACACTCCGCTCCCCAATTTCCGCCAAATTCTAGAGACTTTGCTATAATTGAGTGGCAGAACTGCCGGTTACTTACAGTGTCGCGCTTTGCCTCGCTAGCAGAGCGAAGAATTGAAAATATTTAATATTTAATTTCCTCGAATGGGAAGCGAACCCACTATCTGTCACATTAAACACTCACACACCTACGCCACGGCTTACCTCAAATAATAATCAATAATTTTATACATTTTATACCATATAAACAGCCTATAACCACTAGAAGCTGCGTTTATAGTTCATTAAGTAACGTCGTAATTAAGACGTAGTGTCAGACCGTTCGTCCGTCGACATCTCGTAAACCTCTTCTATGATCGCTTTATTACTATGCTCATTTGCTATTGATTGGCTATTAGCATGAAGTTACAAGATTTGCTATGCTGCAGCGATGCCAATTTACTTCTCGGTTAAGATGTGGAAATGTCGGTGTAAATACTTGTCTTTATAATTTAATGTATTATAATCAAATGGTTATTTTTATGTTGTGGTTTATCGTACGAAATGGCGTCTGTTTATACACGCAATAGGTAGTTGAGGGATCTCAATTGAGAAAATGGTTTTATTTAAATTATTATTTTATCTTCGCTGCCAAGAAAAGTGTGGTGTTGCGGCCTAACCATAACCATATCTAGAATTATTTTAAGGGGCCTTGACTTTAGTTTTGATGTAATAGTTTTGTGTAAAGGTTTTTTTTCTTTCAGGGGTGGGCCCAGACTATTATGAGATGGGCACGGCCTAACTTGGCCAAATTTCATTCACGTTTCATGTAGGTACTGTTTTAATTTAAGCGGTAATCTTAAAGAAAGGAATGACTTGTCAATACGTTTATTTTTGCTCAGAAAAACTCATTAAAAACTTAAATTGCAATATTAAATTTTACAAATTTACCAATGTCTATATTGTACTAATAAATCTAGCACTAGGCAAAAAAGAAAAAAAATCAATTTAAGAGTAATCATATAAAAAAAAGTAGTAACCTCATAATATTATATTTAAACTTGCAACTACAGTTAGATTTGCTTAAACCATTCTTTTCACCATAGTACTAACAAACTTCAAAGATACATTGAAATAAATCCAGAACAGCCTATAATTTGGACAATATAGAGATATCTATGAAATGAGGATAGCGATTTCGTTGCCTTGCTGGTGGGTGGCCTCGTGCACCAGTAATGATGGCTGGTGATCGTAATTACACCTCCAAACCGCCTAGTTCCTCATTGTTACGTCATTTGGTACACCGTGTGTGGCACATGCTGGAACTAAAGCCAAAATGCTGAAAGACATTCATTTTTAAATCTCTCTCTCTCTCTCTAAAAGAGCGATTTAGGTATGTATTTTTTGTATTTTCTTACTTTGTTGTTAGTTGTGGTTGTGGGCTTGAGCTTTATAAGTTAAGCATGAAATTGCATGTAAGAGGGTTTTTGTGTCTTTTAGGTATGTTTTTGTTTATTATATTTGATTGTCTATCTATCTCCACTTCAAAGGCTGGCTGAACACCTGTAGCTCCTCTGGTGTTACACAGGATCGTGGACGGTGGTAGTCACTTACCATCAGGTGAACCATACGCTCGTTTTCCTTGTCTTTTTCCATAAAAAAGCCAGGAGGAATTGCGTGTGGAGTGGCCTGACTAAATGGAAAATTGATAGTATTTTTGATATCAGCTTTGATTATAAACCTACTAGATTGATTTTCCATTTAATTATTACTTCAGTAAAAAGAGATATACATATATTAATATCTTATAAGACGTTTTTTCACAATCCCTTAATGGCAGCTTACTTTACTAAATACTGTACTTATCTTACACAATTTGTTGGCGGTTTCTTTCTATATTTCTTTAAAATATTTTTTGTTCTTTTAAGCCACGATTTAATGACCTCTCGAAGCTTAAGCTACTGGAAGCATTATATTATCGCTAAATAGTTATAGCTTTTGTGTTGTTTCCTTCTTAGGCTGAGATTAGTCAGTTTTGGTAATCCTCAAACAAGTGGTTATTACTTATGCTTCTATACAATTTGTAGTGGTTTGTTGTCAAACTAAGCTAGCTTTTCAAAGAAACCATCTTAGGATAACAATAAAGGTAGACCTTTAAAGTTCTAGCTTATGAGAAGAATAGATTACAGGCTACATCTATAAATTATTAGGTATGTTCTGTGGCAGTCGAGCCGCATTTTGGATGTGTTTGTATGTGAGATAGGTGAGTGTGGCGTGTGCAAAGTGCATAATACCCCAATATATTATTACATTAAAAAAATACAAAAAATAAATACAACGGACAGGGAAAATCTAGTGTTAATACACTCCACGTTCATCACTTGTCAAATTTTTCGATGCATTAAATATTGAGTGGCGGATCTAAACGTCGGGCTTTGTTGCCAGAGCGAAGAAATGAAAATATGAATAAATAATAATTCATTACCTCGACTGGGCATCGAACCCACAACCGTAGCGTAACAGTCATACCCTAGTCCGCGCCACGACGGCCTCTTAAAAAATAATATAAGTGACATATCGAAATATTTAAGATTCAAATTTATATAGATAAAGTTAAAAATTTTTGGATTTAAGAAAAATATAAGAAGAATATAACAAAATATTCTATAAAAAAGATATTGAATACGACTCTAAAATATTAATTGGACAAGCTTTGTTACAAGTTATAGTATATTATTTGAGTAAGACTTCGTTCGATAAAGTCATTATCGGCTCGAGCCGTATCGACAGACGTTGGAATAAATACTAACCACTAACTAGTGGTTTTTATATGAGCGTCATCGCCGGCTGTCCCGACAGTTGCCACTTCAAAGCTGCCGACTTCGAGCAAGTGCTGGCAATGAATAGCATAACATTTTTATTTTTTAATATGAAATAGGTTTAATTATTAGAAAATTTTAATAATCTGTGAAAATATCTTTTGGGTTGCCATTATTAAAAAATGGAAAATACAAATTGTAGAATTATTGCATTTATTATTTAAATAAAATGTATTAACTATGCATGTACTTATAAATGTATTTTATATTAATAATATTTTTTATTATTTAATAGTAAAATTATATTTTTACTATCGTTATATCAATCATAATAACAAGAAATTAGTCATTGGCTGTCAGATGTAAAAGAATAAATTATTAAATAAAAAATATCTTTGGCAGCGAAGGCGGTGACTTCAAAGGTAGAGTCGCTTTTATGGTGCCGAAAGCTGTGAAGGCTTCATTAATGTTATATATATTATTTGATTTGTTTATCTTACCGTAGTATAATAAATTTAGGAAGCTTACTTTAACACGCCATTAGTTATAATTGTCAGCAAATTTAAAAATGAGAAACGTGATGGTCAGAGATTTAAAAGAATTTTCCTTTTATCACACTGTATCCCTATAGCAGAGAAAATCTAGTGTTAAAACTTCGTCCCCCCCTTTCTGCTGAATTTTCGAGACAATGTGTTGAGTGGCGGAAGTCAACGCCGCGCTTTGCCACGTTACCAAAGCGAAGAAACGAAAGTATTAAATATTTAACTTCCTCGAGTCAGAATCGAACCTACAACCTGACATTTACATAAAAAAATACACATAAAAATTGAATTTGAATAAAAAGATTTACTTTTCAGATAATATTCATTAGATACCTTCTGCCTGTTAATTAAATAGCTTACTCCGCTTAATTGTACCGCACCGCGATAGAGCATTGAACCTGGCCCGAATAGAAACACGAGCAAGATATCTATATATCTATATCTATCTAAAGTAGGTATAATAGAGGTAGTCCAGATCTTATTTATATATCTTATATTTTCTTACTATATAAATTTTACGCAGTAGTTACATTAAATTAATAAGCTTCACGCTATTCCGGACACAGGAGAGTAAGCAGAGAGAACGTAGTGTTAACATTCTCTGTTTCCTATTTTCCACCGAAATCTGGAGGCATTGCGTGTTGAATCGCGGAACTTAACGCCCGCTTTGCCTAGACACCAGAGCGAAAAATGTATGGAAATATAGACTTCAATAAATATTTCATTTCCTCGAGAAGGGGTCGAATTCACAACCACGTCTGGCCATATATACTATTACCTTTTAATACTTAATGAAGTAAATTTCCTTGATAAAGACGAAATGCAGTATTCACTCTACAATTATTAACTTTTGATTTTGACATTTTGCTGTGCGAAGCTACGTCCATGACATGGTTTTTAGTATAAAAAAAAAATTGTTCAACCATTACCATATATTGCTAATTAAATAATGTTTTTCTTCATGACTCAAGTCAAGTCTTATCAGGGATCTCGTAGCGGCGACTGGCGTCGGATAAAGGGAGTGTAATAACAAAAACTGGCGAGCGCCGTCACGTATAACAACTTCATTCGCGCTAACGAGAACCTGTTCTGGTCATCTGGGGACACGGTACAACTTTATCGGTATCCATCGGGTAAAAAAGGGTTATTGCTTTGTCCACTCTCTCTCGTAAAATATAAAATTTAAGAGTCGAAACGACGATGCACCTAATAAATGCTGAATCGGAAAATTGAATGCTTCCTGTTTGGTTTTTTATAAGTTTTGGGAAGTGTTGGTGAAGAAACGGATTTTTATATCTAAATTGCAAGAGTTTAGTAAAAACAATTACTTATATACTGTAAATTGATATAGATACTACAAGAAATTTTCTTCTGCATATCATATGATTTTATTGGGGTCTGCCAGTGTTTAGCAACGCTGATTGCATTATTCTGCCTTTAACAGATCTTCAAACGAGCAGGTTGACGGACATTTTCAACAGAAGAGCAAGTGTGCCATTATTTGTGGGTTTGACCTTTCAGGTCGTGTCCGTGCCATTTATACAAGGTTTTATTTGCATTGGCCAACTTGACCATATAATCCATTTCATGACTTCCAAGTTGGGTGCAAGTTGTGGCCTGAAGGTCAGCACTCTTGTAGCACAATGCTTGTAGTTGCTTTACTGCTATAGAGACGTAAGAAGTAGAATATTATTATAAAAAACTATATAATTTACTATATGATAACTATATGATTTTAAAGTTTTTTTTTATTCGATAAATTAATAAAATTGATTAAATAAATATAAAGAAACAATACAAATACTCTTATTTTAAATCAGTAAAATACAAACAAAATGTTGTTTTCTAAGTCATCAAATATACAAAATTAGTTTAATTACTTATGTTCGTCCCAAAAGGTACAATTCCTTCATCCACATCCGGGACACGTGTGTCGCAGTGGGCGTTACTGCGGCCCACGCAATCTTTCTCACACGATACAACAAAGGAGACCAGTCTTTATTTTTAGGAAACTAAAGAATATTATTCTATGCTATTTAAAATTTAATAAGTACTTACAAATTACCTCAATATATCCAAAGGATTCCGTGCTATTATAATATTAATCGAAACCTATTGTATTTTAATTGTATACGAAGCCATTTTTAATAATGCATAATAAAATATAAATGAACTTACCACTGGTACACACACTGGTTATTTATCTCAAAGTTTTCCTCAAAAGTTCAAGCAGTAAGGAACATAATAAAATAAAAGTTCACCTTAAAAAAAGAAAGAAACAAATGCTATTATTACAAGTTCCTTTCAAAAGCTAAAGATTGGAAACTATAAAAAACTATAAAAGTTAGAAAAAGTGAAAAGAAAATCATATACATTAAGTCGTAGTCCAACGCTCGACGCTCGTTCCGGCCGCGCCGACCTGCAGCTGCCCGGTGCTTTAATCAGACAACCGACCAAAGCTTGTCAAACTTAGTATTTCAAATACACAATAAATATCTATAATAGCTTTGTAAAGGGTTACTAATTAATAGTCAGTCCCCAGCCAGTCGTGTCTTCGATTTCTGTGGGTTCGATTCCCATGCGAGGAAATGAAATTTGTAATATTTTCGAAATAAAGCGTGTTGAGTCCCGCCACAAAACACGCAAAGCCTCCGGAATTCAGTGGAAAATGGAGAACAGAGTGCATTAACACTAGGTTTCCTCTGCCGACCCAGCTAATAAAAGTTAAAGATCCATAGAAGAACAAACCGAAACCAATGTACATCCATATCAGAAATATAATAAAAAATATATTTCCTGGTATTTATTAATTAAAAAACTCCTAACTAAGACAAAATACAATACAAAATTCAAAAAAATAAATCTCAAAACGTTCATTAAATCCCGAAATTATTTATTAAAACCACCGTTCACGCTTCATGAGTATTTCGTTAGGGTTGTAAAGTTTGAGATGATGTGTTAATAATGGTAGATAATGACTCTATCGGCGGCGGCGAGGCGGCGAGGCGAAAGGCTCGTGTGGTAATCGAGAGGCACTTTCCTCTAAAACTGACTTATGTCCATATTAATTTAACTTAAATGACTTTTGTGTATTATATATTAATATTTTAGAGCTTTTCTAAGCGGCGTTGAGTTCTGCCACTCAACACGCAATGCTTCCAGAATTCAGCAGAAAGTGGGGAACGGTGTCTTAACACTAGGTTCCCTCTAGGTGTGCGGGATTTAGTGTGAAGCTGATTTTTATATATTTTTAGAGCTTTTCTGTATTTAATTGACTGTTACTTTATATAAAAATATATTATACTCGTATGTATATGTATAGTTCACGTATAGTTTAAATTAAAAAAATAGAAAATTAAATAATAGAAAATTAAAAAGTTACTAAAACAATAAATGGAAACTAACTTATTTTAACAAATGATAAAAAACATGAAGTTGTCTGATCATAGTAATGTGAAATACATTTTTAGCAAAGTAGGCAGAGGGAACCTAGTGTTAAAGCACTTTCCCCACTTTCCGCTGAATTCTAGAGCAAAATACGTATTTGATAAAAAAGTTCAAATTAACTTAAAAAATATACTATTAGAGTGTTTCTTTTAATCTAAGGTAAAATTAAATTATATAATATATTTATAGAGTATATAGTGACTAGTCACTCGTATAGTGTTCCAGTAGTTAGCATGCAATACCTCAGCCATACAAGGCCTTGTTCGCTGTAGCATAAACGAGGCTGTCATGTCAGGTAGAGCTTTAGATCCTGCTTTTGTAGCTTCTATGGACGATTTATAGCAATAAATTTATTAATATATCGTTTATATAGGATATATGTGTACATATATATAATTTTTTAAGCCAAAAGGAGAGAGAAAAGGGAACACGGAAAACATATATGGTCTTAGCTTGTGGTTTAGAAGAAATCTTTTGAGTAACATTAATAAGATAATTTACATTTTTTAAGTTAAAACTTTTTATTTCTTGCCATAAAACAAACTATGCTAAATAAGAAAAATGCACTTAATTATAAACAAAATGTAATATTATAAGATTTTAATTAAGTTAACGAGAAACGCTGCCAACACATGATCGGGGTAAGTGGAGCGGGTTACAGCAGCTACTAAACTAGTAACGCAAAGCTGCATGAGACATTATGCAGTGAACCATGGAAACAACTATCTTGTAAAATATGCAAGTTTCAAGGTTATTTTAAGAGATTTTAATAATTAAATTTAAAAAAAAAGTATTTGTAAGTTAAAACTTGTCCATTATAATTTCTATATAATTTGATTTTGAGCTTTATATATACCCTCTTTTTACGAAAATTGTAGTGACAGAAGTATAAAAAGCCACAGTTATTTTTTATATAGAAAAGTGGGGTGAAATGCGAATATTTTTTAAAATAATACATAAACGATACGTTAAATATAATAAATATAAGACACTACATTTTCGTATTTCTAAAGTGACACACGTTTCTCTATTTAAGTTCCGAACGGAAAAGAGATATTAAGGAAAAATATATTTATAGTATAATATTTTAATTTAACTTAAGGCACAACTCTTTATAATGTCAGAATCATGACAGAAGTTGCATGACAGGTAGCAGTTCTAGTTCTTGCTGTATTAACGGCGGTGATTGATCGTTGAAGGAGAAGATCGATGTCGACTACGCAGCGTATTGGAAACACCGATCGATAAAATTTATCGTGTTTTTTCGTTGCAACTTATTTTTTTTTGATTCATCATCAGGTTCCTTCTGGGTAACCGTCAAGCGGGAGATGGATGAGGATACAAATTGTTTTATAAAATAAACTAGTGGACCCGAACGCGGCTACGCCCGCTTGAACTACATGAATATTTGTTAAATATATTTATGAAATTATTTTCAGTTTTCAATAGAGAGATGCGTTAAGCAAATCGTTGCTTACCAACGACGGTTGTTATAAACATGGCGGAATAATTTGCATGTCAAATTAATAAGTATTTTAATATATTGATATATATCGAAAATATTACAAATATGAGAAAAAAAGTATCCTATGTTCATCCCGAGACCCTCACGTAGCTCTATATGAGTATCTTATCACAATTAAATTAGCGGTTTGGCCCTGATTGCGTAAAAGACAGACAGACAGACAGAGTTACTTTCGAATTTATAATATAGGTATGAATATATACCAACCGATTTAGATTCATTTCTTAATGTACATGAATGTAAAGTTATAAGTTAACGTTATAAATGTAAAATATAGTTTTTTCTTTCAGCTTTACGCTCTATTCTGCATTTAGTAGGATAAGTAGAGGGATAAGACACTCCGCTCCCCACGTTCCGCCGAATTTTGGAGAACTCAACACCGCGCTTTACCTCGATAGGAAAGCGAAGGAATGCAAATATTATTTTTTTCATTTTCTCGAATGGGAATGGAATCGTATCTGTCGTGCTTATAGTGATACATTGGTGCCCCTGCGCCACGACTGGACTGGTACAATATAGGTGTTATTGTGATAACGGTTTTGTGAACATCAAGGTTTGATATAAAAATAAATTAGATTTCTAGTTCATAATCGAGCTCTCTAAACTTGCACAACAAAAAGTTATACATAATATATTTATAAGATTTTCATATTTAACATTTAAGTTTGAAACGTACAAATGACTTTTATAATTATGTTCTTGCATTTCCGGTATCTACTATGGGAAGCAATGGAACATATGCACGTAGTACCTACCGAGAAGAAAAATAATACTTTTATACCTGAACATAAATTCCCTAAAGAGATTTGAATTCATAACCATCACTTTTATTCCGAAACATACATTTTGAAAAACATATATGTATTATTAAGAAAAAATATTAATCTCTACATATATTCACATTTTTGTATCCAACAACTCGAACGAAAGAAGTAATGCCTTCGGCTTAGAAAAAAAAAACAAAATAAGAATCAAAACATATAGGCTTCCCTATGGAGATGAGGCACAAACGATAGAAAGAGATGGCAATACTTTCCATATTATTTAGAGCGAGACAGATGTTTCATCACGTGACACCTGCGTCCCGCCAAATGAAGATATCGCAGCTGGAGGAGAGCACCACAGACAGATGTAAAATAAAAGAAACTATTTTCGTTTTATTTCAGTGATGCTATCGAGAAATACAACGATATTGTTATTATAGGATATTCTTATAATGGATTTGTAGTTACAATGTAGAGTTTCAATTTTATTTATTTTATTTGAATATTGTACTAATAAACTCGTTTTTTGTTATAGGTATTTAGGAATTTTATTTATTTAAATATAACATATTCTTTTGCTCATTGAAGTATAGTAGTATAGGTGCAAATTATTATAATTAAAATAGATAAAGACAATTAATAAACTGTGACAAAAGTGAGAGAATTTCTTAATCATATTAATTCAAATATTATCTGCATATAGATATAAAAAATGAATATTTATCTATCCATATATCCTTGTAACATGAAATTTAAATAGACATACAAAAAGAACTCTTCAAAAACGGGAGCTGACAGCATGCCAGGTGAATTTAACATTAAGTTGTCCAAAAAGCCATATAAAAAGAAATGATTGGATCTTACTCCTACCACAAAAGATATAAGATGGAATGTATAATGATTTATAAGGTATATCTTTAACTTTGTTCGTAGTACGTTTCGTTTACACAGCGCTTAGCAAATGTTTATAAAACAGAAAATCAAATAGTCACGTAATCCGTATGTTAGGCAGATTTATCTTTTGAAATGGAGACATTATTCGGGTTGATTAAATATTAGAAAATACGTTAAAAAGAACCGACTTTTAGTTTTAAAACTAAAAAGCGTAATATAATTTTATAATGATTTAATTTAGAATACGTCTATTGAAACGTGCTTTTAATGTTAATATTAATATTGCTATTAGTATGTGACTAGATATGGGTAGGTTGTAAATCGGTTCCAAGACTTAAACAAAAATGTAAACATAGCTTAAATTAATAATAGTAAATTATTATAATTATTTTATTTATTCTTATTTGTAGTTTCAATTTCCACTTCAAATTAAAGACTAATAAGTGCACCTGAAGCTGCTTATCGCCCCTGCCATTAACCGCTAAATTCAGTTTTGCTAGACGAAAAATCTTTAAGTAATCGGTGTACGTTTGCGTTGTCCAAGTTAACAAAAATGCTCATAAAATAAGAATTACTGGGCCAAATTGAATGAAACTTTTATGGGGCCAAATGGCAATGATAGCGAATCGATCCCACAAATCAGTTCAGAAACTTCGGCGTAATCAGTAAAATAAATATTCCAACCGAATTGAGAACCTCCTCCTTTTTTAAGTCGGTTAATAAAAATAACTTTTACCTTTGATATTGTTCTGTATAGAATTAAATTGTGCGATAGGCTGATGTGTATTAGAATTAAATGTATTTATGTATTAGAAGAAGAGAAGAGAAATTATTTATGTATTAGAAGAAATTAGTTAAAATAATAAGAGAAACTTTAGTGGATTTTGACATTAAATATGAGGGTAGATTGAAGTTTTTCATTCAAAAACACATCCTAAGCTTAAAGCTTTTATTAATAAGATCTAGATAGTAATATATAACAGCAAGTAGATAAATGAGCTCCATGATTCAACACTTCAACGGCGATGTGGTGATATGAATCAGAAAATTTGATAGGCGTGCCAGTACCTACTCCGCCATTGAATTTAAATTCTTGAAGAATAAATTTACATTTAATATATATACATACATGGAGTATGTTAATTTAAAACATAAAATATGAACTTTAGTTTTAAATTACGACACTCTATGGAGGTTTGGTTCGAGTTCATTATCATTGAATTTGATATTTCTTATAAGTCCTAATATACTTACTAATTACTGTTTCTATCCATACGTATCTAGACTTATTTAAATAATACATTTATTTATATTATATTTATTTAATAATAGATTTCAACTATTTTTTTT